>CANXYC010547183.1:0-10701 GCA_948193065.1 Aleurites moluccanus | reverse complement strand
AGAAACTGTCCAAGCCTTCTTAATGTCCACATATAAGATTCACATGTTATATGACATTGTATTACTGACCTGTTAATTGAAATTCCCATGATATTCTCAAACAATGACAATTTGTTACATGTGATTACCATATATATATTGCAAATGACTTGTTCATCTTTCCTTGGACCAAGTTCATATGAAACCGAATTGTAACTTGACTGAATTTATATTATATGTTAATGGTCTTGTGACCAATATGTTTTCTTGTAAGATTGCAACTATATGACCCATGATATGGATAGAACGCTCTTCCCAATAAGAGTAAATTCATTGGTCCATTGTGCACTTTAGGAACCTAGCTGATAGGGTTTTTATCAGTGTTCCACCTAGAGGGTACCATGAGCTCTAGGCGTATGCCTGACCAAGCATGCGTTTGCGATAAGGTAGCAAGGACTACCGATGCACTCTATTGTGATAGGTAACAAGGCTACTGATGCACTTTGCAGTTCTATCATGTGATTTGATAGTGCTATTCAATTGTAAGCACTTCTGTTCTTGTAAGCATAACCTTATGATATTCTCTTACCCATGTTCCTTTGGATTGATTCTTATAATGCATGTTCATATCTTACTGAGTTGAAGGCTCACTCCTCTTCTGTGGATTTCAAGTGATAGTGTAGCTCGAGAGGGAGCTACTATAGAAGAACAGGCTTCTTGATTCATTCCTCCAAGAAGTCCTCATTGTAATTATTTTGATATATATATATATGGTAATGTATGTATGAGAAGTATACTCTAGAGCTCCGTAGTTAGATATTGAGGATGATGTTATTTTGATGTCTGAACTATTGCAATTTGGGTTGCCTTTGTTTCTTAGTGATGTGGAATGTATCTTTTGATCAGTAAGGAACAAGAGAAAATTATATGATGATGAATATAAATGTATGAATTATGATTACATGAATCATAGGAATGAATATTGGAATGATATATGTATTTGATATGAATATATAATATGAATGAGATCTAGGATATGAGTGTTCTACGGGTTTATGGTGGCCTCAAGCCTACCCTTGCCCTAGGACCTTTGTACCACTGGAGTTGGGGTGTGACACTAACCCTCTCCAAAGAAAAACCAACCAAAAGTAGATAAAAATTGAAAAAGGAATAAAATTAATGGAGAAAAACTAGATGTAATTTGGTATTCAAGCTATTTGGTGAAATAAAAGAAGAAGCAATTCAATGATTCAAGTTTAAGGTAAATTTTCTAAACTTCAGTTGTTAGTTTAATTTAAGAGTTCTATGGTTTGATTTGGTAAATATTTGAGTTATTTGAGTTAAATAGATTGAAGATGAGCTAAGGTTTAAGTGGATTCTGAAAACTGTTTTAAGGCAGTAACTTGTAGGCAGTAATCTAAAATTTTAATGACTAAATTTAAGGATGGCCAAAACATAAAAGTTGTAGATAAATATGTTAATTATATTTTTAAAAAAGTAATTTGTAAAATTCGAAATGAAGAAAGAGTTATTAAGTAAAAACAGAGACTAATTCAAAATTAGGATTATTGAAAAATGATACTATTTTTTATTATATATAATAATAGAGATAGAATTAGAAGAAGTGTTAAACATATAACGTGTTCATTTATGTATTATATATAATTCTGTAAAAGGGTTTAGTAATTGGATTTGTGGTTTATAAGATATTAGGTTATGAGTATAATCTGCCCAGATTGACTGATAAATAGAATATAGGCTACTGAATTCTATTGATATGAGGATCTTAAATTCTGAATTAAGGAAAGTGAAAAACATTAAAAATGTTTATTTATATGTTATCTAAATATCTGTAAAATAGTTTTATAATTGGATGAACACAGGATTTATTATGGATATAAAAACAGGGTCCGTTCGCACAAGGATATCAGGATAGTAGTTTAACTTTAAACCAAATAATCTAAAATTTGAATAGGTTATAATCTCATATTTCTAGAGTAAATAGGAAAAAAGAATCAAAATAATTGGATAAGTATAGATGGAGTTATGGTAAAATAGTATAGAATGCCAGAATAGGATTGCAGGCAAAATGCAGGGCTGCAGGGCTAGTTGTAAGGCTAAGTTTAAATTAACACTATAAATTGTGTATTTATGGGAATAAGGTGAATTATAGATATGTTAGAGCTTAATATGTGTAGTTTAAGTAGGAATAAGAATTGAAGTAATTGGATAAGTGTAGAAAATGATATGGGTAATGGAACCTAAGCTGCCAGTATTGGAAATCCTAACAAAAATCCTAAGATTTGGGGGAAATGTAAAATTTATTTTCTTAGAATTTAATTAAAATAATTTCATACTAATTGAAGTTTAAATTGAAATTTAATTTGAATATAGAGCTTCCAAAAATAAGGACAAAGATGATGAAGAGTTGGAGCATCCCTATTACCTTAGTTAATTGAGGAAGAGAATAGTTGGTATATTTTGGTTTAGAGGTGAGTAATGTACATATATCAATGTTTTGTCTTACTCCATTGGAATTATTGAATCCTTCTACTTTGATCTTTTATTCCATTCTAAATTGGCTTTGCTAAAATTTGATTATATCTATATATATATATGACTTACATGAACTTCTCTAATTATCTTCATTACTTGAATATTTCTTACATTGACTCTTGATTATTGATATAGAATCTTAAATGTGATTATTTGTTATTTGGCTATTCTGTGTGAATCCCATTATTATAATAATTTGATTATGATAGAAAGGCCCACCGATGAGGTAGGGTTTACTACATAGGCATTGTGCACAATGAGTATTCTATGTGGACCCTAGCTAGGCGGGGGTAAGGTCCTGGCCATAAGGTCTGATCAACCTTATGCTCAAATTAATTGATTGATACTGAGATATGTATCTTTTCTATGTAGATTATATGAACCTAAAATTTTGTATCATACTTTTTATTATTATTATTGACTCACTGATTTATTGAGTAATGACCTATGTGTTCCATATGTCTTTATTCGAATCATCTCTATCTATTTATTATAAACTAATATTCTCAAATATATCTTGTTAGCCTTTTTTATTATTGAAAAAAAAATGACCTTATAAGCATGATATATGTATTTTACTCACTGAGTTATACTCACATCGTTGTGGTTTATTTTTTTTATAGGAGCGACTTAGATAGTGATGGTTTCAACTCTCTTTCTTCTTCTCGCTAGGAACCTACATTATCTATGTACGGTTTGTGATATTCTGGACACTGTAACAATTCTAGAATTCAGCTCCATAATTTTGGCTTAGATTTTGCCATATAAATTTGTAAACACTTAATCAACGAACACTTTGAAATGTAAATATTGAATCTAATGAAGATTATCTGAATAATTATGAAAGTGTTTATATGTATTTTTGGTGTATTAGAGTTGAGGATATAAGGAGTTTTATTAGGAGTGCAATTTTTCTGGAAGCTGTGTTTTTTTTAAAAAATTCAGTTTTGGATCGGGAATAATATGAAAAATATAGGAAAAATTTTGAAAAATTTTCTGTAAATTGATAAGTAAGGGGTTCTATGGATGTAGGTGGTTTTATGCCTTCCCTATACCCTAAAACTGTCATATCCCAAAAGTGGATGTGATATTAAAATCCTATAAAAATTTGATTATGTTGATTAACTAAATTTTTATTCCTAATATTTCTCAAGGAAATTAACATTTTACTTTTGTTTTTATTTAAAAAAATATCTAAACTTTAATTAATCTTATTAAATATATATATGAATGTGATAATACTATATTTTCTATTAGAATACAACATAATTTATTTACTTTCTATTAAATTAACATTGAAATTTTATTTACATTCTAATTTTATTTTTTTGTTACCCAAAATTAATGTTATATTTTATTTTTTCAAATTATCTATTTTATAAAGACAATAAAATATTATATATGTAAATTTTTTAATTTTATATTGATGAGATTAGTATATTTGAATATTTATTTGAAAATTTTTATTTAGAGGTATTGAATAATATTTCTATTTTTTATTTTATGTATCGAAATAGTAATATAAAATTATAATGAAAGTTTTTTTATTTATTTAATGAAAATTATTAAAAAATATTAATTATTTATATTTTTTATTATTTAATGTAATATTATTATTATTATTATTATTATTATTGAGCAAGTTTTGATTTAAGTGTGTTAATCTGTCTCTTTTTATTATTTATATTAACAAATAAAATATTTTAATTAATAATAATGCATTAGATCATGCACATATAATATAATATTACAACATGAAAGAAATAAATAATAAATTCTTGACCATGTAAATCAGTGTATGGAAAACATTAAAAGAAAGGAAAAAAAAAAGAAAAAAAATTAATTGACTTGGCTGGAAAACATTAAAAGAATGGAAGTAAAAACAAAGGCAATTAATTGGCACATTAAAAGAACGAAAAAAAAAACAATTAGTTAGTATGGCTAGGATTCGAACTTACATCCCCAAGATAAAGTAAAGCTATTTTAATCATTAGATCAGAGATGACTACTTGTTTTTTAGTTATAAATAATAATATATATACAAAAAAAAAAGATACTGAATAGATTAACAGTGCAACATCCCATCATTTTTTTAGTGTATAAATAATTAATGCTTCGAGCTATAATTTGGTGGCGGATTTGATGTGTTGCTATTTACTAAAAATTCATCATAGAATTGTCACAATATCACTCATTTTATTTTTTTGGTAAATGTAACACCCCATACTGTAGTACAATAGAAAGTATGAATATAAAGAATCATAGATGTAACACCTGATATTTCTTTTACTTATATATATTCTGAAATTTTTGTAATGATATATATAAAATTTGTTATGAAATGTTTATTTTGAAAGTGAGATTTGTTTGTTTTGATTTGAATTTCAGAGTTTGTATTTGTGTAGAATTTTGTAAATTTATATTCAAGGCTTTAAAAAAAAAAATTCGAGATACATTGTAGTTTCATATATCTAGTTTAAGCGGAAGGAAGAATCGAGACATTTAGACTTCTGTAGCTCAAGATAAAGCTGGTTTAGCATGTGCTGCCAAAGGTATTTTTTTTTTTTTTTTTTTATCTTTTGTCGTGAACAATGACCGTGAACAATGCATGTGAACAGTGACCATCAATAGTGACTGTGAATAGTGCTCATAAATAGTAACATGAACAGTGCTTGTGAATAGTAAACTCGAGATTTTGTTATGACAGTAGCTTCGTCACTTTATTTTTTTTCTTTCTTCTTCTTCTCTCTTCTTTTCTATTTCCTATTTCTCTCAACCATAAGTCATTTTTCTTCATTTCTAAGGTAATACTCTAATTAAGCCTTATTAATGCTAGAAAACACAAATTAAAGACTATAAGAGCATCAATTCAAGCTAAAATCTTCAAAATTTCATTGGATGAGAAAATAAGGTATTTTTCTCAAATTTTCTATTTAGCTTGAGTTAAGTTCTTTGTTAGCTAGAATAATTATTTTTAAGTTATGGGTGATCTATTGTGAGCATTAATAGCTAATAATTATGGTTAGATTTAGTAGTACGAGGATTTATGATTTTTGGATGAATAGTGATGTGAATAGTAAATTTTATCTATAACTATTATTCATCCTCTATTAATTATTCAATTAATACTAGAATTTATTTATAAAGACTATAAGGAGCTTAGAATTTATGGAGGATTATTTTATGTGATTGTTTTGAGAAAATTCTAAATTTTAGAATTTTGGAAATTTTTATATTTAGGAGAAGATAACTCAAGATATTAAGGTTCTTTTGAATTTGAGAAAGAGTTGAGCTCGGCTATAAAGCTTTTTATTACTAAGAGGTAAGTGTGGATTTTATTTCATATATATGATTCTCCATATGAGAATTTTTGCTAAAGTATATGTATATGTTATTTATGAATTCAATTTATAGAAACCCTCCTTAAATAGAATCTTTGAATGTTGATAATGACTTGGTTATTTTCCTTGGACCAAGTTCATTAATAAGCATTTGTTATGCCTACTATGATATGTTATTCGTATGTTGTGATCTCTTAATCACATTTAATTACTGTTGAATCAATACATGATATGTATATCACGAAACATACATTATAGAATATTTTTCTCAATGAGAGTTAATTCATTTGTCCAATGTGCACAGAGGAAGCCTGGCTGATAGGGTATAGTATCAGTGTTCCACCTAGAGGGGATCACGAGTTCTAGGCATATGCCTGCGCAAGCATATATGCCACGTGAAGGTAGCAAGGCTACCTAAATATTATGATATGATATCAGTTCTATGTTATGTTTATTTGATAATGTCATTCTTTATAGGCATTTATATTCTTAAAAAGAATCATGATTTGATATTCATATATGTATTATGAAATTATTGGATAGTGCTACCCTTTGTAAGCACTTATGATATTAATGTATATATTAAGATTTCTTTCTAGTACCCTAGTACATATTCAAGATTTGTTATTTAAGTATTCTATATATGTTATTCATTCTGATTGTTCACATCTTACTGAGTTGAAGGCTTACCACTCTTCTATGGATTTTAGGTTCTAGTTTAGCTCGAGAGAGAGTTAATCCTGGAGACAGAGCTTCTTGATTTCCTTCTCCACAAGAAGACTCTTTTATGTAATATTTTTGGATAATAGTTAAATTATATATATGTATTTATATTTATAGGAAGTATACTCTTAGAAGCTCCATAGATGTGTGTAATGTTGCTTATTCTTTTGTTGTCATGAATGGCATTGTAGACTTTTCCTTATTCCATATTGATGTTAGAATTATCTTTTGATTAGTAAGGAACAAGAGGAAATATCATATCAGCTTGATGAGATATATGAGATATTGATGTTTGGCATGATGCTAGTATGTGTTGTATGTTTTATCCAGGTTAGCTAAGGGTTCTACAGGTATATGGTGGCCTTATGCCTACCCTTGCCCTAGGACCGTCGCACATGTGGTTTTGGGGTGTGACAATAGCGATAAGAATAATGTTAATTTAAGAATAAATAGGCTAAAAATAGATACTAAGGAATACAAAGGAAAATTCAAGGACAATTTCCACAGAAGAATTTTAAGAATGGAATAGATAGAGTTAATAGTAGTGGATTTTTATTATGCTTTTTTAAAGGAGTTATTTATTTAAAATTTATTGTGGATACCTAAAGTTGGATCCTATAGTATTAAGGAAAAATAATTTAAGGATTTATATAAAGATAGGAAGGTAAATTGATAGATAGTATTTTAAGTATATGTTAAAAAAATACTAGAGATAATTATACAGTTTGAAGAATTAATTATGTATCGAATCTATAGTTATTTAATACAAATACATGGATAACAAGAGAACTAAAATAGTTCTATTTAGTGATAAAAAGAAAGGATGGAAAAGCAATTGGAATGATGAAAAAATTATAAATAAGAGCAACTTTAGGGGTAATTTCGTAAACACATTGTCTAGGTTATAGAATTAAACCAAGAGTAATTTTAAATAAAAGAACAGCCCAAAATAAGTTATTTTATTTCATAGTGAATATTGATTCTCAACAGAATGAACAGAATAAATTATAGAACATTTTGAGGTAAAATTTCAAATAAGAAAAATTATGGGTCAAATGGCAATTATCAAAAGATATGGGGACCACAAGTAAAATTATTTAATAGGAAACAAGGTGGCCAACCCACATGAAGATTACGAAGAATTCTAGATTAGTCCTTTCATTTATGTAAAGTGACAAATCATCTATTTTTTAGAATTTTCTATAAATCTCTCCAATTTTCAAGATTTCTTCATGAAATTGGTCTATAAAAGGAGGTGGTAGATTGCCATTTACATCCTTTTGGCCCAACAACAAGAAGGAAGAACAACCAAAAATAATTTTCCATTCCTACCATAGAAACCAACCAAAGTTAGATGGAAAACTGATGAGGGGAAAAAGATTAAAGGAGGGAAATAGGTGAAAATTGATATTCAAGTAATTTGGAAGGGCAAGAGGATGGATGTAATATCTGCCATTTTTGAAGTGTATTTGTTGATTTTATGTGTTTGAAGAATTTTAAAATTTAAATGAGAAGTTTGAAAAAATTCAGGAACTTTTGTTTTAAACTGCAGTAGAATTCAATGTTGACCATTACTTGCTCTTAAAGACATAATTTGGTAAAGTGTAAAATATGAAAGTTGTTAATTTATGTCTTAGCTAGAATTCTGTAAAATAGTTTGGTAAAATTCTGAGTATGTGATGAGTTGTGTCTATTTGAGCAAGGCTGGTCTGGATGAGAATTTCCTACAGGGATGCAGTGTATGTTTGGAATTTTTGGGAATAACTGAGGCAGAATTTATTGAGGTTGTAAACATAAAAATGTTTCTGTGTGTATTGAGATGATGTCTGTAAAATTTCAGAATTTTTGGATAGGTATATCTCAGTGGAAAGTGTTTTGTATCAGGGCTATTCGGTTGGATTTTGATGCAGGAGTCTGGGTGACTTTTGGAGAGTCACCATTGTCTGTATGTTGATTAGTTTGATATGAAATTTGGATATGTTGTGCTTATGTCTGTTGATTTTAAGTGTTAAGGAGAATTGATGAGTTTGGATTAGTGTAGCTCATTTGCGAGCTGGCTTAAGGTGGGATGTTCAGACAAGAATTTAACTTAGAAGTATTTGGTTATGGAGAGCCAGCATTATGCGGGAAGGTATTTTTGCGGACTGGCAATGCGAGGCAGCTTTTGGTGAAGAGCTTTGGTGAGAAGCTTTTGGCGAAGAGCTTTGGCGAGAAGCTATGGCGAAGAGAAGTTAGCGAGGAAGCATTGTGCGAAGAGAGATGTGCGAGGTGGCAGTTCGTGGAGAAGCGAAGAGGCGAAGACGCATCGCCGAGGTGGCATATGCGAGGTCGAGTCCCGAGGAGAGTTTGGCGAGGCAACATGCGTGAGGTAGCTTATGCGAGCTGAAATGTGCAAGGCAGCGATGCCGGATCAAGATTGGCGAGCTAGCAAGTGCGAGCTAGGAATGTGAAGTGGAATGGCGAGCAGTCAGGCGAGGGTGCTTTGCCGAGGTAGTCTGGCGGGCTGGGCAGCGTGTTTCTGGGCAGAGGTCTATTTAACCCCAGTAACCCAGCCAGCGATTTTCATGATTTTTTTTCTTCTTTCTTTCTTTATCAAATTTCAGTCTTTTCTCCAATTTGTTCCATATTTTGTTCTAAGGCATTAAGGCTTAGATTTATGTAATAGACTTCTAGATTAGTCTATTATTAACGCAGAATCATCGATGTGAGCAGAGATTGCAGAAAACTCAGTTTGAAGGAAATAAGGTAAATTTTCTTCCTAAATCATTTTCTTTGGATTTAATTAAGTCTATGGGTTAGGATAATTAATTCTAGGTATATGGAATTTATTATTAGTGATTTGCAGCAATTAATGGTAATTAATGTGGGAGAATTTTTGAGGTTTAAACTACTATGAATAGTAACTCCGAATTTAATGTGGGATTTAATGCAGTTTTTCTTTAAGAGAATTAATAGGATTTTGTTGGGAATTAAGAATAGAGATTTTAAGATAATTTATTATTAGGAAATCATGGGGAATATCATTAATTTAGAGAACCCTAATTTTGTGTATTGGGATTTTCTTAGGAGGAGAATTCAAAATTTGATTGAGGAAATTAAGCAGGCAGTTTGCTAAGGAGAAATTTAAGGAAATTGTGCAAGTGGTAAGTATGAACATTTTGTTTCATATCCATTCTTTGGAAGTAACACAGCCAATTATTGTTACCTTTGTTATTCTATTACACATAAATGTTCATAAATTGTATATTGTAAATGGTTTGATCAATATTCTTGGATCAAGTCCATATGTTCTTACTTGTGAACCCGATTTGAATTACTATCATATGATGATGGTCTTGCGACCAATATGCCTTTTATGTGATTGGAACCCATGACCCATGGATAGAATGCTCTTCCCAATAAGAGTAAATTCATTAGTCCATTGTGCACTTTGGGAACTCAGTTGGTAGAGTTCTGTACCAGTGTTCCACCTAGAGGGGACTAAGAGCTCTAGGCGTATGCCTGGCCAAGCATGCGTTTGCGATAAGGTAGTAAGGACTACTGATGCGCTCTGTTATGAGAGGTAGCATGGCTATCGATCATTTTGTAGTTCTGCCATGATATTTGATAGTGCTATTTGATTGTGAGCACTTTTGATTTCTTATGAACTTAACTATATTCTGATTTTGATTATGTTCTTGAAATAAATGTTTCCCCTAAATTTTACATTGATATATGTATGTATATGCAATCCTTTCTACTACATGTTCATATCTTACTGATTTGAAGGCTCACTCCTCTTCTGTGGATTTCAGGTGATAGTTTAGCTCGCGAGGGAGCTAGCAGAGAAGATCAAGCTTCTTGACTTATTCTCTGCAAGAAGCTTCATTGTAATTATTCTTTTGAGATATCCTGTATAATTATTAATGGTATCGTGATATAATATGTATTGGAGTATATTCTAGAGCTCCGTAGCTAGTCATTTGGAAATACTAGAATATTTTGATGTATGAATGTTATCCTTTGGATACTCTTGTTCCTCTTTGATGAGAGATGTCTTCTTTTGATCATTAAGGAACAAGAGAAAGATATGGAATGATATAGAAGGATGTATTTGATTTCG
>CANXYC010547145.1:0-10615 GCA_948193065.1 Aleurites moluccanus | reverse complement strand
TATATATATATATATATATATATATATATATATATATATATATATATAATTTCTGTATAAATATTTTTACATATAATATGATACTTAAAAAATTTAAAATTTTATATCACCTCAAAAAATTTAACTATTTTACTTTTAGTTCTTATTTTTTGCCCCTTCTCCCAATTTTTGAAGTTCAGTTTGGTCCCTGTCATAAATCAAAGAATATTACAAAATTTGAAAGTTGATGAATCACACAACGTGATAAGATTTGAAAATTCATGATTCAAAAAAAGTATAATAAAGGATTTGAAAGGTCATGAATCAAACAACACATAATAAAGGATTTGAAAAATCATGAATCAAACAATCCAAAAGGATTTGATAGCTCGTGAATCAAACAACATATATATAATAAAGGATTTGAAAATTCATGAATCAAACAATCCAAGAGGTTTTGAAAGCTCATGAATCAAATACGATGCAAAAGCACTATAATGAGCTTAACACCAAGATGGTGTAATAAAGTTATCATGGCAGAGGTTCATTTTTTCTTCCAAACAATAAATAAAATTTAAGTCTATTCATGCTAAAAATTAATTCTTAGAGGGAGAAAAATTATCGGGTATGACAGAAATGCTAGATTAGAATAACAAGCTGGCACTCCCATTCAATTATGAGAAAACACCTGTCTTTAATAAGTGAATTTTTTAACAGCTAATGCAAGACTTTGTATACCTCTTTTTCCAAGAGCATTTAATAGTTATTCCTTCTTGTTTGCTTTAATCTCTCCATCATCTTCATCATCCGTTTATCATCTTTCTTGTTTCCTTTCACACTAGACTGATTATCTGCCATTCAATAAATGAATCAGTGGGTTGATGTTCATATATGAGAGGGCAATGGCAAAGAAAATGGAAAGATGAATTTGAGTGAGTATTTCTTTTTCATGTAGGTTAATGAAATTTTTCAATAAACCAAGCAAGGGTTAGCGAAAATGAGGCTTCTTTTTGGTTAATTTGGAGAAAGTAAAGGGGAGTACAGAAGTTTAGGAACATGTATTTTACAATATTCTTTTAAATTATATTTTTAATTATTAATTAAAAATTTTAGTTTTAATTAAATTATGAGTCTTACAAATTGAGTTATCCTTTGTATTTTTACAATCTATTTTATTATTATCACAATTAATTAATGAGATAAAATAAACTTATTAGATTATAGCAATAACATTTCCGTATTATTAAACTCAAATGTTATCTCATAATTGAATGAAAGTACCAACTTATTATGTTGATGTACATTCATGTCTAACCTAATATTACGTAGGTTTATTATTATTATTATTATTATTATTAACTGTAATTATCAAACTTCAAGTCTTCTCATAATATTTCCTGTATCAAGCTTCGATTCAAACCCCACATTGTTCAATATGTTAAATTTCTTTCATGCGCTTGTCTACAGCTAGCCAGTTATGACTGCTTTGTTTGCTTTATCTATATTTTCTCATATAATTCTTCGGTTTCAAATTAATAGTTCATTATTTCTTTATTTATCTCAAAATTTAAATTACTTTTCATTTTAATATAAATATTAATTTTATAAGAAAATTATCCTTTATAATTAATTGTATTGATTAGCTATGTAATTAATCAATATATATTGAATAGAATATATAAAATTAATATGTTATTATTAAAAATTAATGGTATTTTAAAAAGTTTACATAACCTTATCTAATTTGCTTAATTTAATGTAAAAACAAAATGGACTATACATTTTTTTTCACAAATATGTGTTTATGTAAAATTCATAATAAGATAATATTATATATAAATTGATTACAATAAATATTGAATATTTAGTGATATTAATTTAACATAATTTAATATATATACTTATCATTAAAACTAATGATTAAGTGCCTAACTATACATTTAAACTACTATATAACAAGAATATCACCCATACACAATACTTACTGAAATCTCAAATTCAAATTTCAGTTAAAAGTTCAATTAAAAAAAAAAACTTCAATGAAGTATATATAACATACCATAATACAAAAAATTGAATACATTTTACAATCATATATAAATACATATAATGAAATTTTAGAAGATATAAATATATATAATAAGAAATTATTAGATGGAATGGAAGCTATAGTACATTCAAATTTACATGTATACAACACTGTATAATAATCACTTCCACATGCGGCACTAATGCATGTATTTAATATGGTTACGCACCAACTACTCAAAGAATGGCCAAATTCACTTTTCTTAATTGTTCTTACCACTGCTATAAAGAACAACTTGATTTCTACTTGGAAATTGCAAAACAAAAACCAAACTCTTCTCTATTGCCCAAAAATCAGCCTTAAAAAAATGGTAAAGATTGAACAAGTTGCTATCATTTCAAAAGAAGTCATAAAACCATCTTCACCAAATGTTAACCAATACCATCCCTTTTATCTCCCATTGTTCAGCCAACTTACCCCCGCAACTTACTCTCCTATCATCTTCTTCTACCCCACATTGACCATTGATACTACTACCAACTATAGTATTACCAAAGCTTTAACCAACTTAAAGCAGTCTCTTTCAGAAACTCTAAGTATTTATTATCCGTACTCTGGAAGAGTAGTTGATAACTTCTTTATTCATCATTTTGATGAAGGAGTACCTTTCTTGGTAGTTAAGGTTACTGGAAAAACAAGATTAACTGATTTTCTCAAGAACCCAGAAATTGAATCTTTGAATCTGTTTCTTCCATGCCAGCCTTTCACTAAAGAGGTTGACATGGATTTGCCACTAGCAAAATTTCAAGTGACTGTGTTTTCTTGTGGTGGAATTGCTATTGGCATGGCTGGATCACACAAGCTGGTTGACGGACCAACTGGTAGTTCTTTCTTCAATTCATGGGCTGCTATTTCTCGTGGATCCGTCAATCAAGTTATCAACCCTAATTACAATGAAGGGTCACTCTTCTTTCCACCAAAAAATCCATTCCCAAAGCAGCATTTATCGTTAATGGAGAGTTTATGGTTCACAGAAGCTAATTATGTCACGAGGAGATTTGTTTTTAATGCTAAAAGCATAGCTTCTATTAGGGATATGGCTAAAGGAAAAGGAAATGATGAAGTCAAGATTTCACGTATTGAAGCGCTTACTTGTTTCATTTGGAAATGTTGTATGGCTGCTTCTAGAGCAGTTTATGGTTCACCAAAACCAAACATTTTAGTTGAAGCAGTGAACCTTCGACCACGAACAAATCCGCCCCTGTCTAATTGGTGTCTCGGAGATATATTTTGGTGGGCAACTGCAGTAGCTGATCCATCTGAGAAACACCGAGAGCTGCATGAGCTTGCAAAAATGCTTAAGGATGCAATTGATGCATATGACAATGAATATATGCAAACCCTTCAGGGAGAAGAAGGATTTGATACAATGTCTGAGTACTGTAACCAATTACAAGGCCTATTTTCAATGGAAAATCCAGATATATTTGCATTTACAAGTTGGTGTAATATGGGTATGAATAAACTCGATTTTGGATGGGGAAAGCCTTATTGGGTTGGTATTCTAGGGAAAGTTGGTCGTGCATTTAGAAACCTTACTGTGTTTATCGAAACGAGAGATGGTAAAGGGATTGAAGCATGGATAACCTTAGATGATGAAAGAATGACTTTTCTGGAATGTGATTCTGAGTTGTTAGCATTTGCTTCTCCAAATCCATGGAATTCTAGCCTATGAATTTTGTCGGATGATCTCTAGAATTAGTATCGTGCTTTGCTTTAATTAGATGGTAATTAATATTCCTTTGGTTCAGTGCTCTGGAGACGTATTCAGAGCCTTAAGATTTCGAGATCAATTTCAGTCAGAATAAATTTATATAAAAAAAATATATAATTAATATTATATATTCGCGTAGGCCTATAGCTAATATATGTACATCTACATGTACATATATGTAGCAGCAATGCAGCATGGCATTTTCCTTTCTTTATGAACCCACATTGTTCTTAATAATGATTTTCAAACATCAATTAATAGAAGTTTTTTATTATTATTTTTTTTTTATTTTTTTCTTATTTTTCATTAATTACTCATTTGATATCCAGTTATCATATTAAGTGTCAACTATTATGAATTAGAGTCGAATAAAATCATATAGACGGTAAAACTCTTCCTATTGAATTTTAATATAATTATATATCTTTGAACTTGAGATTCCTGTTTAAATTAAAACAATTATATGCTAATTGATTTATATGCTCAATGATTTTTTTTTTTTAATTTTAATTGTGAGGTGCAATGACTTATTATAGACATCATTTAAATAAATTTATTTTCACTTCAGTTTGATTCAATTATTACATTTAAGTAATTCTTTTATTTTAATTTGGTTTGATTTTTTATAATAAAAGTTCAAAAAAATTGAATTAATATTTCTAATAATTTCGACTATTTCCACAACTTTATCTTTTAATCATTATTTAGGTTTGGTTCAATTTTTTTCTATAAAAAATTAATTATCTCAATTGATTTTGTTCAATTTTAAATTAATATGCATTCATACACTTTTACCTACAAAGAATGAAAATTAAGTTGGTTATAATTTTAAATTTTATATATATCCATCAAATAATATTAATAGAATTATTATTAAATGGGATGACATTAAAAAATAAAAGTATAAAACTAATTTCTACATTATGTACCACTGAGTCCAACCTAACTAATAAATTTACTATTTTATTAGTTTACATATATTTATAAAAAAATATAATGTTGGAAATGAGGATTGAATTTTTTTTTTTTTTTAAATTAAGATTTTCTTTAACCATCAAACTAATTTATATTTAATGCTTAGAACGTTAAAAGTATATTCATACTATTTATATATTTTCCAATCAATTAGCTTTTATATTTTTTCCTGTTTAAATTGCAAATAATTTATAATTATTGAAAAAATATAAAATTATAAATCGGGTCGAGTCATGTTTGAGATTTTAGTTTAAAAATGGACAAGGATTTGAACATAGGTTTAGGCTTAATTGATGGGTTAGATATGACTTGATCAAAACAAAGAAAATTATTTGTTTTATTTAAATTTAGCTCCAATTAAATTTTACCCCATATTTTTAAAAAAAAATTAAAATAAATAAATAAATTATTAATGAAATTAAAATTTTAACTTAAATTAAAAAATTTCACAATTCAATTTAAATATTTTTAATATTTTGTAAATTTAATTTTTTGCCAGAATCCGACTTCAAATTCGGACAAACTAAGCTAATGTAATTTTTTTATTAATATTTTTTCCACATTAGCTTAGGCTAAAAAATAAAAAAAAAATTGACTGCTTTAAAATTTATCAAACTAAATAATATTTACAAGGAAAAAAATTTATTCATTATCTCCATATTGTATATTCTTAGCAATCAAACATACTTGAAAAAAAGGAAAAAATAACAAATAAAAAAAAATTAAAATTAAAAAATTAAAACACAATTTTCTCAGCAACAAAGTAAATGAAGTGTATATTGTAGTAAACTTTAATCTGAAAAACAAGAAAGAATATAGTAAGAGTACACAAAAGAGAAATCAGAAAAAACCCATCGTGACGAGAGAAATTTCTAACTTTTAATCCCAACCCTTAGATCATATAAATAAGAAACCCTCTCTTTCTCCATTTTCTCTCTACTCTCTTACTCTCCCTTCTTCTTTCACCAAAGCAGCGTCTCTTCCAAGCAGCGGCAAGAAAACCAAATCGGAGAACCAAAAAAAAAAAATCTAAAATCCAGTGCTAGGTATCCAAACGCGGTGGCGAAGGCATTTGTCGGGCACTATTACTCGAATTTCGATGCGAACCAGGCCGGTTTGGGTAACCTTTATCAGGAAGGATCCATGCTCACTTTTGAAAGCTGTTGATTTATTACAATATAACAAAGCATAAATTTATAAAACAACAGAAGTTGTTTGAATCATACCATTAATCATTTCTTTTCTCAATTTATAGAACTGATACATGACAATAAAACAAGAAAATTTGTTAATATCAAGTCATATTTTAACTGATTCCTAAAATTAAATTATAAAACAGAAAATCTTAAAACCTTGATCCATTGATTAATTATTCAGTTGCAATCTAAGACTTATTTTCAACACTCCTCCTTGTCTTAATAATTGCATAAACCTAATCTATTTCTTGAGATTTCAAATCTAGCTTTTGGAAGCACCTTAGTTAACACATCTGGAATTTGATCTTCTGTTTTGCAATAAGTCAGTTTAATCTCACCAGCCTTTTATTCTTCTCTCAAGTGATACAACTTGATCTTGAAATGCTTTGTTTTCCTATGGAAAATAGGATCATTCGAAATTGCAATTGCAGCTTGGTTATCTACATGAATCTCTGTTGGCTCAATTTGCTTCATATGTAATTCTTTAAGTATTTTTCTGATCCAAATTGCTTAGTTTACAGTAACATTCGCTGCAACATACTCTGCCTCTGATGTACTTTGGGCTATCACATCTTACTTCTTTGAGTCTCATGAAAAAATTCCTGATCTAAAACTAAAATTGAAACTTGTTGTGCTTCTCATGTCATCATAAGAAGCTGCCCAGTCACTATCAAATAACCATGAAGCTGAAAATCTTGACAGTAGGAATACTTAATGCCAAAATTTGTTGTACCTTTGATATATCTTGCAATTCGTTTGGCAGTTTGAAAATGAATTTCACTTGCACAATGCATAAATCTTGAGAGCAAGCATACTGCAAACATTATGTATGGTCTAATGGCTGTGAGATATATCAAGCAACCAATTAGACTCTTGTGTTGACTTTCACTAATTTTTTCCGCTCCATCTTCTTTGTTGAATTTCTTCTTTTGATTCATTGGAGTGCTGGTGCTCTTGTAATCTTCCATACGAAATTTTTTAAGTATTTGCTTTGTGTATTTTTTTTGGCTAATAAAAATTGCATCATGATCTTGCTTCACCTCCAAACCAAGAAAGTAGGATATTAAACCAAGGTTTGTCATTTCACATGCTTTGAGTATTTTAGCTTTAAACTCTTTCACCAGTAACTCGTTGCTTCCTATTACAAGGAGATCATCAACATAAACAAAAACTATAATCAAATTAGCTTATGTTCCCTTTACATATAATGTAGCCTCACTTGGACTTTAACAAATCCAAGACTTAGAAGATATTCATCAATTCTGTTGTACCAGGCTCTACGAGCCTGTTTAAAGCCGTATAAGGCTTTTTTCAACAAGTAGACCTTCTTCTCCTGTCCCTTGACTTGAAAACTCTCGGGTTGCTTTACATAAATCTCCTCCTGAAGATAACCATTTAAGAAAGCAGATTTTACATCCAATTGGTAAATCTTCCATTCCTTTTGTGCAACCAAGGCAAGTAACATTATGATTGTATCCAAACGTGCTACAAGAGCAAAAGTTTCAGAAATATCCACTCTAGGCACTTGACTATACCCCTTCACAACTCGTCTAGCTTTGTGTTTGTTTATAGAACCATCTGCATTAAGTTTGGTCTTGTAAACCCATTTGACTCCAATAATATTTTTGTGTTGAGGCCTATCTACCAACTCCCAAGTGTCATTCTTCTCAATCATCCTAATCTCTTCTTTCATTGCTTCAATCCACTTATCATCATTTTTTGCTTCTTCATATTTTGCAGGCTCAAAGACAACAATATTTCTTCTTTCATAAACATCAGATAAGGATTTTGTACCTCTAACTAGGACATCGTCAATGTCGTCATCAAGGTATTGTGGAAACTCTGGCAACTGCTTATGTATTGACTCCTTCCAGTCCCATTGTCTATCCTTCATGAACTTGACATCTCTGCTTATAACAACTTTTCCATTTTGAGGTTGGAAAATTCTATAAGCCTTAGAGAGGCTGATATAGCCAATGAAAACTCCTGGTTCTACTTTCTTATCAAGTTTGTCTCTTTTAACTTGTGGCACATAAGAAAAACATAGACAACCAAAGGTTCTTAAAATTTGCAAATCTGGTTTATAATCAAACCAGGCTTCAAATGGAGTTTTTTCTTGCAAAGTTCTAGCTGGCAACTTATTTAGTAAGAAAATAGTAGTGTTCGTAGCCTCGATCCATAGTTTCTTTGGTAACCCCTTTTCATGTAACACACACCTTGATATTTCCATAATCCTTCGATTTTTTCTCTCACTAACGTCATTTTGTTACGGAGTATAAGGCACTGTGAGTTGGTGCTCAATACCGCTTCTTCACAAAACTTGTCAAAAGTGTCATTTGTATATTCTTTCCCATTATCTGATCTTATTGTGCGCAACCTACAACCACTTTGATTCTCCACCATTGCTTTATATTTCCAAAACATATTAGCAACCTCATATTTGAATTTGAGGAAGTAGATCCAGCAAAATTTGGTATAATCATTAATAAATATAACGTAATATATATTACCATTTATAGATGATGTTTTATGAGGTCCTTCAACATCTGTGTGTATAAGTTTCAGCTTGTGTGTTGCTCTTCATGCTATTTGAGGGAAAGGTCTTCTAACTTGCTTGCCATATTGACAAGTTACACAATCAACTAACTTGTCCTTCAGAAATGGCACACCCTTCACCAAATTATGTTTCAACATTTATAGAAGTCCAGTATGATGGAAGTGTCCAAGTCTTTTATGCCATAATTTTGCACTAGTAATGACACTTGTAAAAGTCATTTGCTCCTCCTCCATTAGATTTAGAGCGAAGCTTCTTGCTCTCATTTTCACTTTGAAGACATCTCTGCCTTTTAGGTCTTTAATCAAGCATCATTTATCTTCAAATATGACTTTAAAACCCTTTTCAACCAGCTGCCCAACATTAAGCAAATTTTGATCAATGTCAGACACATATAAAACATCAGTAATGTGCTTTAAACCTTGTAAACTTTTGTAACCACAGTTCCTTTGCCCTTGATTGAAATAAAATCACCATTTCCAACTTTTACTTTGGAAATGATAGTTTTATCAAGCTCTTTAAAGAGCTTTAGGTCATTAGTCATATGGTGTGTGCAGCTGTTGTCTATTAGCCAAGAATCACTGGAGCTGTTACTTGTAGCAAAGCATGTTGCCACAAAGAGTTGCTCCTCTTGATGTTGTTCAGTAGATGTTTTTGCCTCTTATTGTTTTTGAGACTTACAAATCTGCTCCATATGCCCAATATTGCCACATTTCCTGCACTTGACATCAGGTTTCCACCAACACTTCCTAGGCAGGTGATTTATTTTTTTGCAATGTGGACAAGGTGGATAAGTCTCATCTTTGTTGTTGTTGAACTTGATGTTCTTCCTCTTGTCTTTGTTTTTCTTGTCTTTGCTTTCTCTTGTATTTGTTGGCTTTGTTTGAAAAGCACCATCCACAGTTTCTTCTTTTCTCATCATTTTCCTTTGCTCTTGGGTCTGGAATGCATTTACTAATTCTGCCAAGGATATACTTGATAGATCCTTGGATTCTTCTAATGAAGATATTTTAGACTCATACTTTTCAAGTAAAGCCACAAGAATTTTTTGCACAATTCGATCATATGAAAAATCCTTACCCAGTAACCTCACCTTGTTTACTATGCTAAGCAATTTATCAGAGTAATCTTTGATGGTCTATGTTTCTTTCATTTTCAGCATTTCAAATTCTCTGATTAAATTTAACACCTGCATATTCTTTGTTCTTTCATTGCCTTGGTATTCTTTTTTAAGGTAGTCCCAAATGGCCTTGGCTGACCCCAAATTCATGATCCTTGTAAATATGTTGCTTGAAACAGCAGAGAACATATATGCTTTAGCTTTGGATTTCTTAGTCTTTCTCTCTTTGTGAACCTTCAGTTGTGTTGTTGTTGGATTTTCAAGCAATGGTTGAATTTCATAGTCTTCTTCGATAGCTTCCCAAAGATCAAATGCTTCAAGGTGGACTATCATTTTAATAATCCAAGCATGATAGTTATTTCCAACGAAAATAGATGGTGGTCCAACATTAGAGAATGATGTTTCAGCTTCCATTTTTGAAATTTTATGTATTTCTGGGATAGGATCTGTCATGACCCCATCCTGGAATCATGACCGGCGCTAGGGAACGGGAAGGCGATATGCCACCAGAACCCGTAGCAAGCCTTACCTGAACATCAAAATATACTATATTCCACAATGACATAACATAATATTAAATAGAGGTACATCCTCCAACAATATCATCCTAAAATATCACAATCCACATAGATGTAACAAAAGTGGGGATTTATTCACCCACAACTGACATATTAATTATTACAATTAACTAACATACCGGTAATTACGGAAGTACTAAAGAAATAAAATTACATAATAACCTTAAAAAGTCTGTACTCTGCGAAGAAAGAAACAGAGTTGATCCTGAAGGGAGAAGTGAGAAAATAACCCTGAAAAATAATGAACAGGAGTGAGCATTCGACTCAATGAGCTGATATAATTTAAAT
This sequence comes from Aleurites moluccanus, assembly GCA_948193065.1. Lineage (NCBI taxonomy): Eukaryota > Viridiplantae > Streptophyta > Magnoliopsida > Malpighiales > Euphorbiaceae > Aleurites > Aleurites moluccanus. Next base: position 122 of record CANXYC010547145.1, on the reverse strand, counting down.
AAACATGCATGTCAATAATTATTTATATGAAATGTCATATCACAGTTCAACATCAGTAAAACAAACCAAATATATCACCCATGATGAGAATAGTCAGTGGAATCCACCATTCATCTATAATC
>CANXYC010546800.1:0-13919 GCA_948193065.1 Aleurites moluccanus | reverse complement strand
AGAAAAAAGGATCTAAATTCATTTTTGAAAATAAAAAATAGAAAATAAAATTATTTTTCTAAATGAACTTCAGGATGCGGCCACCAGGATTATTGCCCTAAATGCCTATCATTGGCTCACAACGGGACTTATGACTGTACCCAAATCCAAAAGTTTATTTAGATTGTATATATATATCATTTGTATAAAGAAAATGCCACGGAAATATAGATTTCAGGGCAAACTAGAAAGTGCCTGAAAAATGAGAAACGGACCCGTAATTTAGGGGGTGTCAGTTGCATTGGCGCAACTGGGCCTAGAGGCTAAAATTTTTAAATTGAGCTATATTGCTCCTTTGACCTTTATGATATTATTTAACATCATTAAAGTCATATTTGAGACTTAATATTGATATATTCATGCTATATGAGACATTTGCATATAATATGTTATAATAGGACTACTTCAATGTTGTAGTTAATAATCCATCGGCTGTATACACAGATATATGTATATATGCTCTGACCCTTGCTAGAGAGGGCGAAATTCTCTATGCCATGGTGTGATTGATTGGAAATGGTGTGATTGGATGGAAATGTAAAGGAAGATAAGTGAAGTAAGATTATATGATATATTATGATATGTTACAGATTCCTGTTATATTATATGCTTTATGGCTCATGATATGTATTTCACCATTCCATCATCAGTATTCATTATATACAGATCATTAATGGATAAATGTGGCTTTTCATGAATAATATTGCATATTCATATATATTGATTCACTGAGTATAATCTTATACTCACCCCTTAGTTGTTAATTGTTTTCAGGACCTCGGTGAGGCAGTCATCCATTGGCTATATTACCTTCAGCCTTGGATTATAGATGTATGTATTGAGGTTACTCCTGTGTATAGAAGATCCTTGGTATAATTTATATAGGGCTTGGATTGGCTAAGAGTTTAAATGTTTAAATGTGATCAAAATGTTAACCAAGTTTGATATGAAAATGTTAATGATGTATATATATGATAGGAGATATGAAAGTAAATTTTGAAGTGCTTATTGAGTTGTGATTGACTAATGGAGGTTACAAGGGGATGTATGTTTAATTTGAAGCGTAAATCTTTATTTCTTACATATAGCTTAAGTCAGAGTTATAAAGGAAACTTTGTCAGTTTTCTGTAAGAAATCTTATAATAATTTAGAAAAAAATTACTACCTAAAATATATTATATATTTAAGGAATGATTGTTAATGACATTAATAGTTTGCAAAAGTTAAGTTTAAGTAAAATCATGGGTTCTTCGAGGTACTGGTCGACTTGACATTACCCGTACCCTAGGACCGTCATGGTCTAAAATTAGGCTGTGACACTTATCCATTGCCTAATTGCAGTCTTGTTTGAGTAAATTCCTGAGCTACTATTATTTGATGAGATCATTATTGTTTATTGATATTGATTTACTTGTTTCATGATCTTATTGATTCCAATGAGATTTGACAGAGTTGCCTCTCTGACGGGATAGTGGGTACATACCATTGGCAATGTGCACATTGTATACTGATAACATAGCTGAGACTGGTTAACGGTCCTAGCCATAAGACCTGATCAATCTTATATATATTGATACATGATTGTTACATGTGATATGAGTTTTATGGCCCTTTATCTATCTTATCCATATGATATAGCTTCATTGACCTGTTTATTGATTCTATAACCATTCACTGTATTCTGATTCCTTATTCAGATATTGTTGAGTAGATTAATATTTATTGATTATTTGCTTATTGTTTATTGATATTCCAACCATTTCTTATGGTCGATGCATATTAGATTCACTGAGTATTTTATACTCACCCTTTCATTTGTTTCCCCTTTCCAGATGCAGAGTAGAAAGCAGATTCTCGACTGTTGTTTCCTGAGGAATTTTGCGGTATCTATATAGCAGTGTAATTATTTTGAACACTGTATTTTGTATGTATACTTTAGTTGCTCCATGGGTCATATAAATGGCATAATTAGACTATGATTCTATATTTATAGTATATTTTGGAGTTTAATTAATGTTTGGCATGAAATGATGGTAATTATAGCTAATTACAGAATAAAGTATAGATAGATTACAGAATGCCAGAATGAATATTAATTAAGTAAATGATTTAAGTATGAGATAGTATTTGATGATAGTATGTGATACTGGGTTCTATGGGTGCTGATCACCTCTGGTATCTCCTGCATCCTATAACCATTATGTTCCAAAATTGTGACGTGACAGAGGTGGTATCAGAGCATAGGTTATGGATGAATAGTAACTAGATACAAAGTAATAGATTTAAGTAAACCATGGAGCATAAGAATTCTTGTTTCTTTTTTTGTTGTATTCATCGAGTTTGTATGAGTATTCTGCATTTTTGTAATGTAATGGGTTCATTTTTTTATTTTTTGACAATTGACAGAGACAGAGATACCAGAGAGGCAGAGGTAGCTTCTAACGAGTCTCTTGTCAGAGAGTTTTCAGAGGAATCATCCATATCCTGATGGATGACAGAGGAGACAGGGAGGAGTGATGACCCCTGAAGGATGGATATGATGCAGGGGATGATGGATTTACATTGGGAATTAGCAGAATTGAGGCGAGAATGACAGAATATGTCGCCACCATCAGCGCCAGCAATAGTGTCACCTCCTGTTGCACTAACTACTATACCTGTTACTACATTACAACCTGCAGTAGTCCCTAGCGAGCTTGTTGTACAGGGACCCCACTGAGTTATTGATGAGGGCTGAGTGACTATATTTAACTTTCTGAAGCTTAATCTACCTGAGTTTCAGGGTGACAGAGGTGATGAGCCGATTGATTTCTTAGAGCAGATTGAGAAGGTAGTTAGAAGGCTACCTTGTTCCGATGTTAGGGTAGTCGAGCTAGTTGGATTATTACTAAAGGGGAAAGCCTGGACTTGGTTTTCTCGATGTATGGAGCCCAGATTATATGGTGATCATCCTCCTACTTGGACAGAGTTCAGACATGGGTTGATTGATGAGTTCTTGACAGAAGGGGTGAAACCCAGGAATTTGATTCAGTTTGAGTAGCTTGAGCAGGGAAACAAGATAGTTGAGGAGTATGCTGAGGAGTTCATTAAATTGAGCAAATATGCTACACAAATTGCTCCTACTGAGGCAGATTTGATTAGTAGATTCAGAAGGGGATTGCTTGCCTCACTTCATAATGCCCTGCTTGCTACAGAGTTCACATCTCTGACTACCATCATTAATAAGGCCAACCAGATGGAGGAAAAGTATAAGTCAGAGAGAGTAAAGAGAGATCAGAAAATGAAGGGATGACCTGGTTCACAAAGCAAGAGAGGGGAGAGCAGCTCCTAACCTAGACAGATTGAGGCAGTACCTAGATTTGATCAGAGACCTCTATCTGGCAGTCAGAGGAGGAAGACACAGAGTAAGGGACCTTCAATGCAATCAACACGTACTTATTCACAATGTTCTTCTAAACCTATTACTTAAATGCCCAATGTGCCTATTTGCAGTTTCTGTGGTAGAAGGCATGAAGGGGAGTGTCGACAACAAATAGGTGCTTGCCTGAAATGTGGGCAACATGGTCAATTGATTAGCATATGTCCTTTATGGGGTGATCAGCAGCCTTCAACATTAGTGTCCTAGCCTACTATTCAGATGAGCTAGAATGTAGCTAGAAAGGCTCCTGGTAGGGGCAGAGGCAGAGGTCAGGCACCGAGCAGTAGTTAGGCCCCAACAGGCAGTGGTCAGGGGCGAGTTTTTGCTGTGAATGCTCAGGAGGCACAGAGATTTGATAATGTGGTTACAGGTATGATTCTTACACATAATGAAATAGCTAAAGCATTGTTTGACTCTGGTGCTACACATTCTTTTGTCTCACCATCTTTTGCACCTAAGTTGAATAAAGAGAGGCAGTTATTGAATGTTCCTTTAGAGATAGCCACCCCTATGGGGGAGAGTATATAAGTGAATTATTTTTATCTGGGTTGTGTGATTGAGATTGATGACAATATTCTACGTGCAGATTGGATATAACTGCCTGTGTTAGAGCTTGATTTGATACTTGGTATGGATTGGCTAACGACACATCGTGCAGTTATTGATTGCTATGAGAAAAGGGTTAAATTCCAGCCTGAGGGGCAACCGGAGTTTGAATTCCAAGGTGATAGACGTGAATCTGGAATCAATTTTGTTTCTATTATTCAGGCTAGAACGATGATATGGAAGGGTTGTTCAGCATTCCTGACTCATGTGATAGATGTGCAAAAGACTTCAACAGGGATATATCAAATACCAGTGGTTTGGGAATTCCCTGATGACTTACCAGGACTACCCCAAATAGTGAGATAAAGTTTGAGATTGAGATGTATCCAGAAACTGATCTGATATCCATTCCTCCATACAGAATGGCACTAGCAGAATTGAAAGAGTTAAAGGTGAAATTGCAGGAGTTATTGGATAGAGGGTTCATTAGACCGAGCAGTTCTTTGTGGGGTGCTCCAGTGCTATTTGTGAAAAAGAATGATGACTCCTTAAGGATTTGTATTGACTATCGGCAGTTGAATAAGGTGACAGTGAAGAATAAATATCTGTTGCCACTGATTGATGATCTATTTGATCAATTGCAGGGTGCTAGTCATTTCTCAAAGATTGATATGAGATCCGGGTATCATCAGTTGAGAATTAAAAACAAAGATGTACCCAAGATTGCCTTCAGGACCTGGTATGGACATTATGAGTTCCTGGTGTTGCTATTCAGGTTGACTAATGCACCGGCTGCATTTATGGATCTGATGAACATGGTATTTAATCAATTTTTGGATAAGTTTGTCATAGTATTTATAGATGACATTCTTATCTATTCCATGAGTGAGGAGGAGCATTTAGAGCATCTGAGGATTGTACTACAGACACTTCGAGAGCATCAGTTGTATGCTAAATTGTCTAAATACCAGTTCTGGTTAACTAAAGTGTGCTTTTTAGGGCATGTTGTTTGTAAAGATGGTATTAAGGTAGATCCTCAGAAGATTGAAGAAGTTGCAAATTGGCCTCGGCCTACCAATGATTCTAAGATTCGTAGTTTCCTTGGTATGGCAGGATACTACAGACGGTTTGTAAAGGATTTCTTTAAGATTGCTGCTTTGTTGACTAAGTTGACTCAGAAACTTAAGAGGTATCAGTGGACAAATGAATGTGAGAGCAGTTTTCAAACTTTGAAGTCTTGCCTTACGAGTGCTCTAGTGTTAACATTGCCAGCAGAGGATGATAAATTCACAATGTATTATGATGCTTCCAGAGTTAGATTGGGATGTGTTCTAATGTAGAATAGAAGAGTGATTGCTTATGCTTCTCGGTCGTTAAAGAAGCATGAGATGAATTATTCGACACGTGATTTAGAGATGGTAGTAGTAGTATTTACACTGAAGATCTGGAGACATTATCTGTATGGGTCTAAATGTGAGATATATAATGATCATAAGAGTTTGCAGTATATACTTCAGCAGAAGGATCTGAACCTCCGGCAGCGCAGATGGGTTGAACTGCTTAAGGATCTGATCCTTTACCATCCGAGTAAGGCTAATGTCATAGCGAATGCACTGAGCCAAAAATCTATGGGTAGTCTAGCTCACATCTCTATTTTTAGAAGACCATTGATCCGTGAGATGAAGGAGTTAGCTGATATGGGTATAGAGTTGGATTTGGGATCCCAGAAAGGTAACCAAGCTCTGATAGCCCAATTTTGGGTTAAGCCACTGTTGATTGATGATATTAAGGTGGAATAGGATGGGGATCCATATCTACTGAAGTTAAAGGGAGATGTTCAGAATGGCAAGGCATCAAATTTTATAGTAGAGGATGATGTACTAAAGTATGGGAATCAGTTATGTGTACCCGACATTGATGGACTACGAGATCAGATTATGGAGAGGCTCATTATTCTTCATATAGTGTATATCCTGGAATTACAAAGATGTACCATGATCTAAAGGATGTTTATTGGTGGGCTAATATAAAGAGGGACGTAGCTAGATTTGTGTCCACATGTTTAGCCTGTCAGCAGGTTAAGTTTGAGCATCAGAAGCCGTCTGGTTTGCTTCAGCAGATAAAGTTGCTAGAGTGAAAATGGGAGCATATTACTATGGATTTTATAGTAAGATTATCGAGGACTAATACTCCATATGGGTTATTGTGGATAGATTGATGAAGTATGCTCATTTTCCTAGAAGTGAAGACCAGTTATTCAGCAGCTCAGTATGCACAGTTATATGTGGATAAGATTGTATGGCTTCATGGATGTCACGACCAACTCTCGGGGTCGCGACGATCTTATAGTGCAGGAGATGCTAGAGGCGACTGACACCCATAGAACCCATCATCACATCTATACAATCTCATACTATACATATCAATCAATAGACATATACTGACATAAACACTATTCATTCTAAAATTACCTGTCTTTCATTTTATTACTTTCTATAATTACCATCATCATATACATATATACATTTATACTCCAAAATATGTCATAAACTTATATATAAAATTTGTCTATACCATTAAAAAAATACCCATGGAACATCTAGGATAGGAACATACATAATAATACAGTGTTCAAAAATTACACTGATATATATAAACTGCAGAATCCATAGAGAGTCAAAATGCTGGGATATCTGCCTCCTACTCTGTGCCTAGAGAGGGGAAACAGTGAGAGGGTGAGTATATATGATACTCAGTGAATCTAATATGCATCGACCAATAAATGGATAATGGAATATCAATAAAACAATAAGTAGATGTGATAAATGAATCAATCTGCTCAAGATCTCTGGATACAGAATTAAGTACATAATATATTTGTAAGTCAACAATCACATCAATGGAAAGTATATCACATGGATAAGACAGATATAGAGCCATGAAACACATAGAATATGTGTGAAACACATAATCAAACTCATATCAATAAACATAAGACCGATCAGGACTTATGACTAAGACTGATAACCCTTTCCAGCTAGGGCATAACAATAATACATTATGCACAAAACCGACAGTATGTACTCACTACCCTGTCGGGGTGGAAACTCTGTCAAATCACATCAAAATCAATAGAAACAAGAAACACATCAATAGATACCATTGCACAATAATGGCATCACCAAGTATCAATAACTCATCATCAATCAATTCAATGAGCAATAGAATTAATGGAATAGCAATAACAATTGATTATACAATGACCAAAGGTTTAGCAACCAACAATGGGATGAAATATAAATCAGTCATTTATGAACAAAAAGTTGATGCAAGTAGCATGCCATTGTCGCTGGCGATGATGGCATTCAAATGGTTGGCTTATGGATTTTTGAGCTAGGCATTTTATAGAACACATGGTGTGCAACAATGAAATTACATTTTGGCAAGGTTTTGGTGCAACATTGGCATTGCCCCAAATATCAACAATAACATACATTATAGGAAATTTCATAGCCATTATAAACTCAATAATAAACAACATTAAATGGATCAAATTGGCTTAGGAAAACCAGCCAAAATGAAGCAAAATCAAAGGCAATTTTGCCCTAATGTGGTTCGACCAAACATGGCATTTTGGAGCAAGTTTCCAATTGACATTTTAACACTTTAGGCATGTTAAATGATGCATAAAAGACTCACCTAACACTCCAAATTAGCTAGCAAAATTGGTTCGCCACCAATTCCTTCAATTTCCTTAAAGTAGGAAAAATGTGCAATTTTCTTCCAAATGATTGTCTACAACAATTCAACCATAAAATACTCATCAATTAACTTCCAATTAACTTATTCTAAGCTCAATTTACATATACTAATCCAATTTCACATAGCATCTTACACAACTTAGGTTTAGGGTTTGAAAATTGGGGGAAAATGCTATATGCATCAATTGATGCAATTAAACATATTACCCAATCTAACTAACATCTAATATCCCTAAATCAAACAAAACATCATTTTACCTCAAAATGATGAAATGGACAAAATCCCCAAGTCTATTGTTTCTTGAATTTTCTTGATTTCCAAGGTTGCAAATGGATGGAGGATAGAATATATGTAGTTTGTTTCAAGTTTCCATGATTTTTCATTAACAAAATTAAAGAAAAATAAATGAAAAATGGAACGGAAATTTTCGAACAAAAATAAGAAGAAGAATAGCCAATATATTTTCTAAGTGTGGCTTATATAGTAAGTCACATTTGGCAAATTTCACTTTGGTCCTTAAACTATCCTTAAATTATGCCTTTGCCACATTTTCTTCTATAATTTATTCTGATGATTTTGTCGGGATTTGGATTTCAAAGTGAATATTCAAATATTTTTTTTATTTATACTTTATAATAAAAATAGTTTCAGAGTCATTCTGAAACTCAGACAGTCCAAATTCCACTATACCCCTAAAGTTTCATTTATTTACGGTTTTGCCATTTTTTACTTTTTCAGTGTTCCTAAACATTTTCACCCCTTTCTTTTTACTATATTTACACATGCATAAACATAATCATTTACCCCTTAGTCAAAATCAGAAATTCATCTGTCGACTGGACTGCTATTTTTGTGGCAGCGATATCGACACCGACATTTTCGAAAAAAGTTTTCCATTTTCGCTCTAACTGAGTTTCTAAATTATCTTTAGTCATTTCAATAATTTCAAACTACATACTGAGAACTTTAAGCACAAAGTCATGATAAGCTTTGCTAGGGTATTACAATGGAGTGCCACTGATAATTATATCAAATAGGGGTACAAAGTTTACTTCTCAATTTTTGCAGAAGTTCCAGGAGGCTATGGGTACTCGGTTATGATTCAGTACAACTTTCCATCCACAGACTGATAGACAGTCATAGAGGACAATACAAACATTGGAGGATATGCTGTGGTTATGTGTTTTAGATTTCAAAAGTAATTGAGATCAGTATCTGCCATTGGTTGAATTCTCCCATGATAACAGTTACCATTCATCGATTGGTATGGCTTCATATGAGGCACTGTATTATAGGAAATGTCAATCTCCGGTATGTTGGGTGGAACCAGGTGAGAAACAGTTGGAAGGCCCAGAGTTATTAAAGGAGACAATGGATAATGTGCCTATTATTAAAGAAAGGATGAAGACCGTTTTCAGCAGACAGAAGAGTTATGCATACCTAAAGCAGACAGATGGTCATTTTGCAGTTGGTGATCATGTATTCCTTAAAATCTCACCTATAAGAGGTGTTATGAGATTTGGGAGGAAAGGAAAACTGTCACCAAGGTATGTGGGGCCATTTGAGATTCTTGAGAAGATTGGTAATATGGTATACAAATTGACTCTTCCTCCTAATTTGAGCCATATTCATTTGATATTTCATATTTTGATGCTACGGAAGTATATACCTGATCCATCACATGTATTGGAGGTACAAGATGTCGGTATTAATGAAGACTTATCATACGAGGAGCTGCCTATAGAGATTATGGATTGACAGGTTAGACAAATAAGGAATAAGGAGATACCAATGGTCAAAGTATTATGGAGGAATCAATCGATGGAAGAGTGTACCTGGGAGAGCGAGCAAGATATGAAAACCAAATATTCATTCCTTTTCCAACATTGAGGTATGTAATTATTTTAAATTCGAGGACAAATTTATTTGAAGAGGGTAGAATGTATTGCCCTAGGAAATGCTACTATAATTGAACAATAGCATAACAGTTATTGGACTGGGAACACTGAAATAACTAAGGATAATTTTTGAAACACCATTAGAATGTATTTGTGATACTGTCCCGAAAAATATCAGTGTTAATTACACTGCCCGGGCAAATAGCAGTCCGGTTGACAGATGAATTTGTGATGCAGACTAGGGGGCAAAGAATCATATATTTATATGTGAAATTTTAGTGAAAATGAAAAGTTGAAAAACACTTTGGAACACTGAAAATTTGAGTAATGACAAAATCATAAATAAGTCGAACTTTAGGGGTATAGTGGAAAACACACTGTATAAGTTTTAGAATGGCTCTGAAACTATTTTTATAATAAAGTAAAAAGAAGCTATTTCAGTTTCAACTTTTAAATCTAATTTCCAATAGAGTTGTTAAAATAAATTACAAAAGAAGATGGGGTCAATGTCCAATTAATCGATAGTTTGAGAACTTAAATATAATTTGCCATTTAACCCACCTATATAAGCAACACATAGAAAAATTTTGCTTCATATTTTCTTCTTCATCTAGTCTGAAACCTTCCTCCACCAATTCTCCCTCCATTTTCAAGTCTTTTCTTAAAACAACCTTTGATTCTTCCATTTTTCTTACAAATTTCACTTGGAAAATTAAAGGAAACCAAGGTATTTCTTGAAGAGGAATTTGGGTCATCCATTAAGGTAAGGTTATAAGTTGATTTCTTTAGTTTAATGGATGATTTAGGTGTATGAGATGATGAATTAGATGGGTTTAGTGTTTAATTTTATCAATTGATGCATTTGGTGAGTTTTCCCCAATTTCGAAACCCTAGATTGAAGTTGTATAATTTGAATTTTTGAATTAGTGTTAGTTAATGTTAATTAAGCTTAGAATATATTAATTGAAGACTAATGGATAGTTAATCTGCTATTGGTTTGATGTAGAACACAAAGAATTGGAAAGTTGTGATTTTTGCCTTCTTTGAAGCTTAAGGTGGAAAATCAATTTTCCTAGATCATTTAAAGTGTGTGGTGAGTTTAATATGTATCATTTAACATATCTATAGCATTGAATTGATGATTGGAATCCTTCATTGAATTCCCATTCTTGGCCGAATGCTCAATCACTATTCACTCCTTTGATTTTTGCTTATTTTTCCTTTGAATTCATAAGCCAATTTGATCCTTTTTTTATTGTGTTTATTATTGGATAATTGATACCTATTGTGTTGCCTTGATTGTGATTTATTTGTTGATTATATGGGCAATGTCAATGTTGCACCATAACCTAAGAAAATTGTCCATTCAATGATGCACACCATGTGTTTGACAAAATGCCTAATTCATTTTGCCATAGGCCTAGCATTGTTTCATCCATAGGCCTACCATTTGAATGCCATTGTCACTAGCGACATTGGCATGCCAATTGAACCAACTTCTTGACTTTGATTGTCTAACTTTTGATTCATTCCAAGGTTAATTGCTATTCATAATACCATTGTTTATTGTTTCTTCTATTGCTTATCCATTGCCTAATTGTAGTCTCGTTTGAGTAAATTCACGAGCTATTGTTATTTGATGAGATCATTATGGTTTATTGATATTGATTGACTTGTTTCATGATCTTATTAATTCCAATGAGATTTGACAGAGCTGCCTCTCTGGTGGGGTAGTGGGTACATACCATCGGCAATGCGGACATTGTATAATGATATCCTAGCTAGGAAGGGTTGACGGTCCTAGCCATAAGACCTAATCAGTCTTATGTATATTGATACATGATTGTTACATGTGATATGAGTTTCATAGCCGTTTATCTATCTTATCCATGTGATACAACTTCATTGACCTGTTTATTGATTCTACAGTCATTCATTGTATTCTGATTCCTTATTCAGATATTATGGAGCAGATTAATATTTATTGATTATCTGCCTATTGTTTATTGATATTCCATCCATTTCTTATGGTTGATGTATATTAGATTTAATGAGTATTTTATACTCACCCTTTCATTCTTTTCCCCTTTACAGGTGCAGAGTAAAAGGTAGATTCCCGACTGTTGCTTCTCAAGGAATTTTGCTGTGTTTATATAGCAGTGTAATTATTTTGAACACTGTAGTTTGTATGTATACTTTAGTTGCTCCATGGGTTGTACAAATGGCATAGTTAGACTATGATTATGTATGTATGGTATATTATGGAGTTTAATTAATATTTGGCATGGAATGATGGTAATTACAACCAATTGCAAGATAAAGTATATATATATTGCAAAATACAACAATGAATATTAATTAAGTAAATGATTTAAGTATGAGATAGTATTTGATGCTGGGTTCTATAGGTGCCAGTCACCTCTAGCATGTCCTACATCCTAGGACTGTCATGTTCCGAAATCGGGACGTGACAGTTATGTATATGTTATTTTAAAGTTTGGAAACCCTAAGTAAAATTCCTAAATACTTAGTTAAAACTAGAATTATATGGAAACTATATGAAAACCCTAATTAATTGAGAAAAGGAAAATATGTACCTCATTAGTGTTAGAATTAAATTTGAAAAAATGTATAAATATCGAAAAGTTTTAGGGTAAATTTCTAATTACTTAAAATTTTGGGGCCAATGTGTGAAATTCCAAATTCCTAAGTTTTTTATGAGGAAGAATTTCACTAGAATTTTCCATTTTCTTCAAGATGTGGTCGAGTCACTCTTCTGCACTTCCCACAAATTTCTTTCGTTTTCCTTCTAAGCTTTCATTAGTTTTCAAGTTCCAAACTTAAATACCATAAGTTTCATACTTCCTTCCAAATTAGAGTAACCATATAAAGATATAAAAGAAGCTCAAAATTTCAAGGAAAGAGGAAACAACATCAATAGGAATTCATAAAAAGTAAATTTTTAAACATAGTCTTTAATTCAATTTTATGAATTCTAGAGTTAGAATAGTTGATGAATTAGAATATTTGAGTGGTTTGGTGATGATATGTGGAAGTAAGATAAGGTTTTGAAGTTGCGCAAACCTAAGTTAGGGATTTAAAGAGTATAATTTAATTTCTTGATTTACTTTCAATATATTGGTTTGTAAATAAAGATTAATTAATTAATTTGGTGATTTAAGCTAATTAGAGAAATATGGAATTAGGGATTCAAAGATGGAGAACAACCTAAGTTGTATTAAGAATTTAAGAATCTATAAATAAACAAAAAGTTGTAGCTTAATTTCAATGGTCTTAAGGAAATAATCTGGAAAAGTATAAAACATTAAAGTAGTAGATATATGTCTTAATTAAATTTTTTTAAAAACTTTTGCAAAATTTGATATGTGTAAAGAGATATGAATCCGTAAGTAAGATTGGTTCATATTATGAGATTTGCTGAAAAATTCAAAATTGATGATTTAATTTAAGGAACTTAGAAACTGAATTAGACAAAGTGAAACATATAAAAAATATTTATTTATGTGTGAACTATATGCCTTTAAATTATTTTTTAAATTGGTTATGCACATTTTGATTTATAGTCATCAAAGTAGGGTATGTCTGGATGGATACTTACTAAGTTATAGGGCTAGATTTAGAAATTCACCAAAAATTATGTAGTACATAGAATGATCTGAATTTTGAATATGTTATAGTTTCATATGTCTAGTTTAAGTGAGAGAAAAAAATTGAAGTAATTGGATATTTACATCTTAATATATAAATAATAGAAGCAGGGTTGCATAAATTAATACTCAACTAACTTTCCTAATTAAAACCTTAAGTTTATGGTTTAAAGAGAATTTTGAAATTGATGTTAGAATCTTTTAAATTAATGTTGAATTAGTGCTAAATTGAAATCCTTTCGTATTTATAGCTTCCAAATACAAGGATAAGGATGATGTTGACCATGATCATCCTTTTTATTTATATTGAGTGAAGTGTTGAAGGATTTTGTTTAATTGGTGACTAAGGTAAGTAATTGTAACACCTCAACCTAAACCCTATAGGGACCCTTAAGGGGGACTTAGGGGGAAACTTTTTCTTTCTTTACAATATGTTCATATGATGTATATATGCATGAAATTGATACTTATGCATGTTATATGACCTAATTTTAGGCATAGAAGTGGTTTAAAGTCAGTTAGGACAAAATCGGGAAATTTTGAATTTTTGGTGAACTGGGGGCAAAATGATCATTTTACAGCCCCTTC
>CANXYC010546635.1:0-14985 GCA_948193065.1 Aleurites moluccanus | reverse complement strand
AGACCAAAATAAAGCCCAAAAACTTATGACAGAATACACGAACCAGAAACAAGCGGCTGAGATGGAATTGAACGAAGCTCTTTGGCGAGAAAGAAAATCACCGACTGCTCATAAAATATACTCTTAAAAATACAAAACCACTGATTGCTTATCAAAAGACCAAATCGACCTTAAAAAAACCCAACACACAAATGGAACCAAAAAAGACCCAATAGGAAAAATTGACTGCTCAGGAAGAGTCTGACAAAGGAGAATCAGCAAGAGGGATCACCAGAAAGAGTCCAGTAGAGCACAGAAGAGACAAACCTTAGATTGGAAGGTTGAGTCAGTAGGAAAACATCTTAGAGAAGTCCGGCAAAACAAATGGCCACTAAACCAAACGTGCGAGGGGCTCTGGCGAGTATCTCTGATGTCACACCTTCTGGACACCACCGATCGGCGACTGGGAGACCTTTCTGACTAGGCAGTGGTAGTAGTGCACACCTACAGGCTATCAATTTTGATTTTAGTCCAACGCTAGAAAAGGAAAACACCACCGGGGAGAAGGGAACTCAACTCAGGCCAAATTTTGGAACGGTGGCTCTAATACCATGTTGAGAAATAGTACTCTTTTCATTGATATATTTAACTTCTCATACATGAGTTCCATATATACACAAGCTATAACCTAAACTGGGAAAGAAGAAAAAAGGAAATACAAACATATTGCTACAATCATGCTAGGAGATTTAGACAGATATTGACAAGTCAACATTTACCTATGTGGACGGCTGAAGGCATCATGTTAGTAGTACGTGAAAACTTCATTTTGGTATAAATTATAATACAACCTTAGAAAAAATACCTTTTGGCTTAGTACTTCAACATTTAAGGGATAATATATTTACTTTTTCCTAATCAAATGCCTTATTAAGTACCTTCACTTTTCCAATTTGTCTTTGATAGAAATTTGATGTGGAAAATGGACTAAATAAAAACAACTAGGTGATAAAAAAAAATTGAGCGAATTACCATAACACTCCTAAGGTTTACCATAATTAAGACATTGGTCCCTACAATTTCAAAATTAATATTTTTAGCTCTTAAGGTTTGTTAATGACTAGCACTTTAGTACTTAATTATAAATTTTAAAATTTCACTACAATCAAGTCATTGACATTCTAATTTATATATTTTGATCTAAAAAATTTTAAAATATAATGTACTTTAGTAATTGAGTTATAATATTATAGAGTACTTTAATCCCATAAAAACTAATTAACATATTTATCTACAACTTTCATGTTTAACCATCCTTAAATTCAGTCTTTAAAATTTTAGAATAATAGCCACAAATTACTGCCATCAAGCATATTCCAGAAACTATATAGATCCTAGCTCATTCTTTACATTTTTAACTTAATTATCTCAATTATTTGGCAAATCAAATCTTAGAACTCTTAAATACAATCAAATAACTAAGTTTTGGAGGTTTTACCTTAAACTTAAACCATGGAATTCCTTCTCCTTTTTGCTCCACCAAACATCTTACATAATCTCCATCAATTTCCTCTTCTTCCTCTTCTTTCTCTCATCTCTTCCTATCAAATTTTTGTTGATTTTCTTTGGAAATGTTGGAAGTATATTTTGGTGTTCTCTTCCCTTTTGCATTTCGGCCACTGCCTTTTCCTTAATAGCCATTCTTTCTTTCTTTTTTACCATACACTAAAACCAATTTGAATTTAATGAAGAAAATGAAAAGGTCTAGATTTTCCACATGTTAAATTCCTATTGGTATAAAAGAAAAAATCACTTAATAAATAAAAAATCACCTTTTTAATCCTCATGGCCGGCAACCCCTTTTTGATTTCTCTAGAATTTTTGTTTGATTCAATTGGTGGGTCTCACATCTTTGTTTAATTGCACTTTTGGCCCAAAAATTTTCTTATTTACATTTTAACCCCAAAACTTTCTGTAATTTATTATGTCTATTCTATTTAGATTCAATCTCAAGTGTGGGGAGTGAAATACCTTATTTTAAGTTATTCTATCATTTGAAAATAGTTATGGGTCATTTCTAGATCCCAGACAGTGGATTTTCAAAATTGCCCTCAAAGTTGTCTTTATTTACAATTTTTCCATTACTCTCATTTTCAATATTCCAAAACATTTTTCAACTCTTTTTTTCACCATAATTTCACATAAAATTAACTTATTTAATCCCCCCATGTTTGGGTTAGAAATTCTAAAATTAGCCGGAATGCTATTTTCCTGGTAGTGTTTCCAACACTGACGATTTTCGAAAAAGTTTTGCATTTGCTTTCTAACTGTATATCTAAAATTATTTTTCATCATTTTAATGCTTTTAAACCATAAACTGAGAATTAAATCATGCATATAAGATGGGGCTTCCTAGGGTATTACATTTGCCCATGACTATTAAACTGGCTTTCGAAGTAACCAATAATGAAGCTGAATATGAAGCATGCATATGCGAGTTAGAATGCATTGTCAATATGAGAATCGATTTCCTAAAAGTACATGAGGATTCCTATCTGATTGTTTCCCAAGCTCTTGGTAAATGGAAGATAAGAGAAGAATGCTTAGTGCCTTACTTTCAGCAAGTAAATGATCTTGTGGAAAACTTTCATGAATTATCTTTCCATTATCTACCTTGAGCTAAGAATCAGTTTGTTGATGCTTTGGCAACTCTGGCTTTCATGATAGGTACAAAGATCATCTGACCAGTGGTCATTGAAGTACAATGATAGCCAGGGTATGATACTACTTGCATGCAGATTCAGCTAGCCGATGGGGAACCGTGGTTTTGGGACATATTCAACTTTATAAAAACTCAGCAATATCCAGAAGGAGCATCAAAGTCAGACCGTTGGACATTAAGGCAACTAGATTGCAACTTCATCCTGAATGGTGATGTACTATACAGAAGGGCATGGAACAATATTCACCTCAGATGTGTGACAGAAGAATAAGCTCAGCAGATCATGGAATGGGTTTATGGCGGAGAGCAAGGACCACATATGAATTGTTTTGCCTTGGCAAGAAAGATTATGAATTTGGGATTCTTTTGGCTAACCATGAATAAAGATTGTGCAAAATATTTACAAAGATACCATAAGTGTCAGATCTTTGCCAAGTTACAGGAAAGACCTCTTATTCCGCTACAACTAACTACAACCCCTTTGCCATTTGCAACTTGGGGTATAGATGTCATTAGTCACATTAGTCCAAAATCCTTAAATGGACATGAATATATCTTAGTTGCCATTGACTTCAAAAAAAGGGTGGAAGCAGCCTTCTATCAAGTGTTGAATGCTAAAAAAGTAGCACATTTCATTCAGACTAATATAATCTGTCGAAATGGCTTATATTTCGAGGTCATAACGGATAATAGCTCACATTTTCAAAAAGAAGTAGTCAATCTATTCAAAAGGTAAAAGATCCAGCATCACAAGTCTTCGCCTTACTGTCCGCAAACCAACGGGGCAATTGAAGCAGCAAATAAGACCCTCAAGACTATCCTATAGAAAATGTTCACTAGTTATAGGAATTAGTATGAGCATCTTCCATATGCATTGTGGGGATATCAGACTTCCATTCATACCCCGACTAGGGCCACTTCCTAGTTCTTAGTTTACAGCATGGAAGCGGTTCTTCCAATTGAGATGCAAATCAGATCTACTAGGGTTAAGCGCAAAAGTCAGCTGGATGAAATAGAATGGATTAAAAGGTATCATGATCTGCTGAACGCTATAGACGAGAAAAAGATAGATGCCTTGTATCAGATTTAGGTTTATCAACAAAAGCTTGCTAAGCATTTCAATAAAAGGGTGACCAACAGAGGGTTAGAAGAAAGAAACTTGCTCTTAAAGGAAATCAAATCTCCAGTTCATGATCAAAGAGGAAAGTTTCGACCAAACTAGGTTGGTCCTTATATGCTTAAGAAGATTATGTCTGGCGGAGGAGTCATATACTCTTGGAAATAAATGGGAATGAATTTTCAAATCCATGTAATCTAGATCAATTAAAAAGATATTTTGTATAATGATAGCGAGCTATGTAAACAAAACTACAAGGACCTGATTCTTCGAAGAAAAAATTAATTATGCAAGAGTGTTACGGAGGTTTGTAGGCAACCCATTTTGGGTACGGTCCAAATCATAACAAAATCATTATTTTTATGCAAATTTTAATGTACTCTTGCTTGCTAAGTTGAAAACCTAAATAAGGCATCTTAGGCAAAAGTTAGAGCAGTTTGGTGAGTTGAAAACCTGGTAAGGTGACTCGGGCAAAAATTAGAGTAAAAGAAAGTAAGAATAAAGAACAAAAAGAAAAGACGAAAAAAAAGAGAAAAAAAAAGAAGAAAAAGAAAAATGTTTCATTTTGGTTATCTTTAATATGTCAAGAATACAAAAGGCATGAAATAAAAAATCTTGTTTCAATCATCTTGACGAAATGTCAAAAATAAACTTCCGTCTCATTTTATTCAAATTATAAAGGTCCAAAACAATGTCAAAAATATTCTGAGTCAAAATAAAAGTCCTAAACGAATCCTAGGTGGATAAAAGTTAAAAAGAAAATCCTAACTACGAGTCTTCCTCCTCCTAGGGTGGATGTCCCTGTCATCATCAGAATCCTCATCATCATAATCATCAACTGGTTTCCCAGAACCTCCATTAATAACTACTCTTTCAGAAGCTCTATCAGCAGTCGGTCTATTACAATCTCCAAAATCCCTCCAATCAGATAGATCCATCCCTATCGCCTCTGTCACTCCACGAACTGATGTCTCTCTGTTAGTCATAGGTATAAGTGTATTGTTTGTCTACATCCCTGCCTCTAGCTCCTTTATCAAGGTAACTCGTCTGATCTTCTCAACAAACCAAACCAAAGCGATAAACCAGACATCATATCCCTCTAATTTATCTAATAAGCCAGCCGGTCTAACAAAGCATATAGAACTCCTCCAACTATTCATTATGTCCTGGGCAATAATACTAGTAATAAGAGATGTAGGGAAGATAACCCCATTTGGTGGAATACCCTGACACTGACCCATCTGCCTCAAAATCCTAGTACCCTAATAAAATATGGTCAACCTCATGCCCATCAAGTAGCCATAGCTTATTGTGATAAAGGAACTGATCCCATAAAATGGGTAATACCACAAAAGATCATTTGGATCCAGCTCCATGAGCCAAAAAGTCTGCTCCCTCTGAGAATCAAAGCAGATCAAGATCATGTGCATGCAGTACCTAGCAGCAGAATAAGACAGCCTATTTAAAGGACCAACTACCTGAAGGTGATCCTTTAGCCAAACCTAAGTCATTTTAAAGCCAAATAAATAAATAAAGGAATCTAAGTAGAAAAGAGCCAAGAAAAGAAGAAGTTTTATACCTGAAGAATGACTAGGTTCACTAACCAGGATCCTGCCACTCTGTAATTGAACAACCCTACTCCATCTGAGCAACCAACTCTACTATCTATATATCCCCCAGCTAGATAAACTAGAAAATAGACATCCATTAGACAGAAAACCAGAGCTAGCATGCTGAACTTCTGTCTATGAGGATCCCCAAGGTCCTAAAACTCCTCTATCACTGCAGTAAGGTTAACCTGATAATCTTAAATCGTGGAACTAGCCAAATCATGACCTAAACCCAGAAGCCTCCTAAAAAGAAGAAAATGTCTCACCCTAAACTTTGGAACAACTAAAGTAGCATCCAGATTACTACCTAGAATAACACTGAACTCTTCAAAATTAGGGCACATCTCCTCCATACTAGCTCCAAAGCGGAATACATGCTCAATTGGATCCCAAAAATTCAAACAAGCATTTATAAAATCTCAATCCACTTTCACTCCTCTCAGGGTCAAAACATAGCTGATCCCTTACCTACCTAAGTTAATCTTATCAGTTTTGTCTAGGTTCTTGGTCCATAGGAACATATAGTGGTTGAAGTAGGACTTCATGAAACAATATATATTGACTTTTAAAAGCAGGGACAAGAGTAAGAAAATTGTTCGAAAAGAAAGTTAGAATGACTTTTGTGCAAGAACAAAGCTTAAATATACAAAAAATCAGCCCTGGATACTAGTGGCACTGTCACCCTTGCTTGACGACACTGCTCAAGGTTAGTGTCGACGGCCCCTTGCCTAGCTGGCGGTGTTGCTAGTTGCTCTAGAATCCCTTGGCGATAGATGGCCTTCTTTTTGGCAGCACAACTTCTCTATGTTGATGACAACTATATTTTTTTAATTTTTTTTAGCTAGAAAGCTTCATAAGGAAATTCCCAGGGTATTTTAGGACATGTATTGCATAAATTTTAAGCACGATCTTGCATTAAAGTTTCATAAATTTTGTATGATAACATGAAAACATTAGTTGCATAAACATACATTCAAATAGAAAGGTGCATAACCGTCATGGTATACATACATCCAACATCCATAAAGCATAAATACAATGTTTTATACATATCAAATGTCTAAAAAGAAGCAGAAACAAAGTCAAAAAGAAGAAAGAAAGAAACAAAATAAAAAGCAACATCAGGATCTCAACTCCTCCTCCAACGACAAGGATCCTCTTGCTGACGGGCCCGTCTGTTAATCTCCAGCTGAGACAATAAGGAGGTGATAACCATCTCCATCAAGTGCCCCATCCAATAAGTCCACTGATTATAGCCATTTGAAATCTACATTGAATACGTGAACAATATAAGCAACAAAAATTACCAAAGGATCATTTTCATAGGTAAGAAGAAACACGTACCACAACGTTCTTAGGAAAATCTAGGGAAAGAGGGTGAACCGCATCCAAAACATGGTAAATCCTCATATGACTATCACCCCTAATGTAAGGGATGTCTCCAGTAATTTCCAATAAAGGATTGAAGGAAACCTCATAACTGTGTCCCTCACTCGAGCTCAGATCTCTAGCCGTTATAGGAGCTA
This sequence comes from Aleurites moluccanus, assembly GCA_948193065.1. Classification (NCBI taxonomy): domain Eukaryota; kingdom Viridiplantae; phylum Streptophyta; class Magnoliopsida; order Malpighiales; family Euphorbiaceae; genus Aleurites; species Aleurites moluccanus. The sequence continues at coordinate 8,031 of CANXYC010546635.1, read as the reverse complement.
TAGTAGATGCCTCTTTACTAGTACCCACTGGAGGCATCTTAGTCTAAGCTCTGGAAGTAGAAGGTCTAGCAAAACAAGCAGAAAAGATGGCATGGATCTCCAACACGACCCATTAGACGGGTCTGGCAAAACTCTGGGTTAGGCATCTCAAGATGGAGGAACAGAACTAGAGGCGAACCGACATAAGAATCATCTGTAATATGGATATCAAAGCCCCATCTCATGTCAACCGGAGGATGTTTAGAGGTGGCCCACTCCTCCAATGTCTGAATCATGATTCTTTTCCCCAGATAATACAATTTGTAAAATAGAGAGTGAAGCAGCAACCGAGAAAATGACTTTACAAAGTAATTATGCGGCATAGATTGCATCAACTCTATTATGGTCACAAAAGAGGTTGGTCGCCTATGCACAAGAAAGATTGAAAAAATGAAGAAAAAAAGGCAATAAATACCTGAGAAAGATTAAGGCTACTCAAGAATGCTCTAATAGTGCTAAAGTTAAGCCTTGGTGGCCTAATCTTATATTCCCTGTTCCACCTGATACCAGCAGGGAATACATTAAGCCTGAGAGTATCCAACATAGGGGCAAGTGTGGGAAAATAATTATAAGCCTATAGCTAAAAAAAGGTGGCAAAAGAGTCAGATAAAAGACAGTCATAACAAGTATAAATATGAAAATAGACAAAACAAAAACATACCTCCCAAATGAAGAATGTCCCTCTAAAAGAAGTAAGTGCTTCTCAGGATAGGTCAGTCATTTCTCAGTACATAGTGCTCAGAATAGCTCCAGCCCAATCATATGTCTCACACAATCTCAGGTCCATCAAACTGGGAAGAATGATTAGATCACCTGTGTCCCGACGGGTGTGAGCGAAGGTGCAACCCGTTAATGTCAATATCATAAAAAGAGCGATAGGTTCGACTGCTTGAAACTCTTTTCCGAAAGGCTCCATGCCTCTCATATGTGTCCACAGCCAGGTGCGTGTAACTGTACTCCAGACACAAGAAGGATCCTGTCATAATAATCTCACCATCTCCTCGAAAGAAAAGAAAACTTGCCAGTTGGAGCATACCTTAAGTGGGCAAGATCCGAATCGCAACCCAGTGAACATGCACAAGTCCATGGGAGTTACATTCAACTCGCCACAAGGAAAGTGGAATGTGTTGGTGGTATCCTATCATCCTCAGTTAATGCCTTAAGGCAACATTACTCTCAATAGGGGGTGTGAGCCCTAGGAATGATATAAACCCCGTCAGCTCAAGGACATCTCTCAACACTCCAAAATTGAAGTTCCTAACTACACAGGCCAGGTTGGATATACCTCCCCTATTTCTAATGGTCATATGCTAAAGCAGAAAACAACAAAGAAAAAAAATGAATAAATAAATACAATGCATAAAAGAAAATAATAGAATAAAAAAATATACCTCAATCTTGTCGTCCCAGGAGACATGCTCCTTATGCTCTTGTAGCAAGTTCGTATTTTCATTCTCCCATAGGGTCACATAGCTTCAGTGACCCTTAGTTGGAGCAGACTCAGCTTCAGATTCCATGCTAAGAGTTGTGAGGAAATTCTAGAGAGATAAGCCTCTGTGAGAGAAGTGATTTGAAGAAAATGAGTGAAGTTCAAGAAAGTGAAAGAAGGGACCCCCTATTTATAAGCTTTTGGAATCTTGAAAATGACCATCATGTTCCTTTGCATCACAAAAAATCTCAGACTTACAATATCGGATATGTTTCAACTCAAAATGCAGCACTGTTGGTACCATTAAAACCATATGATTTTTTCCTATTTTTGAGCTATCATTTGCCCGAATCAGACAAAGGATACTTTTGTAGTACATAAAATATCAAAAATAGAAAACAGAAAAATAAGCTCATAGATATCAAAACAGATCAACACATCAACAGATATTCCAGAATGCAATCAAAATGCATTTATCTCATTCCAAACAGATAGAGATTCACCCGATTCAGTACCATCACTTTTACCCTTCAAAATTAGGTAAAAATGATGGGAGGCAGCTGTGAACACATGTTTTTTACACTCCAAACAGACTCAAACTATGCCAGACTGGTTGACGATCGACCGGAGGTCAAAACCAATTCTGATACAGATGAACCAGACTGTGCCAAACTAAATGGAGTTAATAGGAGGTCAAATTGCCTTCGAATCATACTAAAAAACCTAGAAGTGCCACGTGGCATCTTGGCGGGAATGCCAAAAGCCAATGGTAGCGCTGCCAAGGCTTTTTAGCAACAACCAATAAGGCCACTGGTGGCATCGCTAGTAAGCTTTGGCGGTGCTGCCAAAGAGGTCTAATGGGAATTCCTGTATCCCGCATCAAAAAACACATCAGAAAGTCCCTCAGCCTTTTCCCTATAGATATAAGGTCCTATAAGCCTCCAAATGTAATACCCTATAAATTCCTAACTCACATGCATGATTTATTTCTTAGTATGTGGTTCATAAGTCTTGAAATGATGGGAAATAATTTTAGAGACATAGTTAGAAAGCAAACTTGTTACTTTTCCAGGAAGCGGCAGTGTCAGAAACACTGCAGAGAAATTAGCAGTCCGGTCAAGAGAAGAATTTCTAAAGTTGGCCTGGGGTAAAATATCACCATAACGCATGTGTAATTTTGGTAAAAAGAAAGAAGTGAAAATCATTTAGGAACACTGAAAAAGTAACCAATGGCAAAATTATAAATAAATGGAAGTTTAAGGTGAATAGTGGAAATTAGTCGGTCGGAGTTACAAAATTACTCTGAAACTATTTTTATAAATAAGTATAAATTAAAATAAGCCTATTAACTCCCCACTTTAAATTCTAAATCTTGACAGAATTGATAGAATAAATTACAGAAGATTTTGGACCAAAGTGTGATATATGAAAGTTGGAAGAGTTAGTTGTAATTTGCCAAATTGATTTTATTATATAATTATCACTTAAGAACAAAGCCATCATCTTCTTCTTCTTTATTCCATAGGCTGAACCACTTCTCCCAGTTCAATCTTCAATCTTTCTTCATTTCTTCATCAAATTCCTTAGATAATTCATAGAAAAATTGAGCCTAAACCTAGTTCTATCTAATTTCACCATCAATTTGCAGGAAAAAGCTAAGGAAATCAAAGATTGGAGGGCTTCATACATTCGGCCACTTCACTCCATTTAGGTAATAAGTTGTTTTGTTTGTTTTAATGGTTTATTTGGATGTTATTTAGGTTGAATTAGATGAGTTTTTAGTTAGATTGCATCAATTGATGCAAATTATTAGAAATCCCTAAATTCCTAAACCTAATGGAAGTTGTGTAACTTAGATATATCAATTAGTGTTTGATTTTGTTAATTGATGATAGAATTAGTCAATTGGTGGTTAGTAGACAACTAATTGATGGTTTGTTTGATGTAGAACTCAATTTGTGACAAAAGTGTGCTATATAGCTCAATTGGTGATTTTGGATGGAAAGCTACTTTCCAAAGCTATTTAGAGATTTAAGTGAGTCTAATATGCATCTAATAACATGCCATTTGTGTTAAAATTAAAATTGGAAACTTGGTTTGGAAACCCCATTTTGGCCGAACCTCATTTACTATTCACTATGCCTATTTTTGTTTAATTTTTTCCTTAGTTTCCATAGCCAATTTGACCCTATTTAATGTTGTTTATTATTGTTTCTTTGATGCCTATACTATTGTTGACAATGTAGCTTATTGTTGGTTGTATTGGGCAAGTCAATTTTGCACCCTAACCTAACCTATTGGCTTGTCATTGTATGCCCACCATATGTTTGATGAACTGCCTAGTTCATTTTGTCTTTGGCCTATTGTTTGCATTCCATAGGTCTATCATTTGAATGCCATTGTCGCCAGCGACGTTGGCATGCCAATTGGCCTACCGTTTTCCTTCGCCGAGCCAACTTTTGTTCCAAGTCTTTGTTGAATACCATACCATGTATCATTGTTTATATGCCACCTTTTACATTGCCATGAACCCTAATGATAATTGATTGACTGATATTGGACTTATTGATATGGAGAATACCATTGTTACATAATGGTATCCATTGATATGTTGTTTATTGATATTGATCCTTATATGGCTTTACAAAGCTATCGATCCGACAGTAGTGGGGAAATACTGTCGGCGATGTGCACATTATATTACTGATTCCCTAGCTAGTAAGGGTTATGGTCCAAGCCATAAGACCTGATCGGTCTTATGCTCACTGATATGGATATGCTACTGGAGACCTATATATTCGTATATGGTCCATACTGTTTACTGGAGATTGTATGATTTCATACAGTCCATCCCTTTATCTGTCTTTCCATATGATACCGAGCCTGTATTTTATTCCTTGACTATTCTGTAAGCTGACATTGACTCGGTTTACTGTATCTGACTTATTGATACCATTGCTCCATTATCTTCCTACTATTTTATTGTTGATGCATATAGATTCACTGAGTATCTTATATACTCACCTTTTATTTGTTTACCCATTTCAGGAGAGGAGTAGAGTGCAGAATCCTATCGTCTGTCATCCGGGGATTTCTGCCAGCATTGTTGATGTATATATTCTGTTTTGATGTTCATAATCTAGAAACTCCATGGGGTATATATGGGTTAGCTAGGAAATGAACATGTATATATGATATTTGATGATATATGAGTTATATGACGTTTATATGATATGATATATGGATTGTTACAGCCAATTACAGTAATTTACATAATGAATTACAGAATTAACTAACTAAAATGGATAAAATATTATGGTTTATAGATTGTGCATATAATACTGGGTTTTATGGGTGCCGGTCACCATTGGCATCTCCCGTGCCCTAGGACCGTCGCGATCAGAAAATGGGTCATGACAGAGGTGGTATCAAAGCTCTCGATTATAGACTATGAATTTAGGTTACAGATGAATAGTACTTGAATTACAAAGGAATAGTGACTAAGTACAAAATGGGGTAGAATTAAGTATACCATAGAGCATAGGATTTTCTTTGTCGTCCTTTGTTGTTATCTTCTGTTATATGTTATTATTCTGCGTTTCTATCATTTTCTGAGAAAGTTTTTATTTTTCCCGATAGATTATAGAGATGTTCGGTGATAGGATAGAGATATTAGGGAGACAGAGGTAGCCTCCAATGAGTCATTGGTGAGGGAGATTGCAGTATCAGAGGGTCCGTCTAGATCTCGACGGATTTCAAAGGATTCTGAGAGGGGCGATGACCCTTAGAGAGTGGAGGTGATGAGGGGATTGATGGAGTTACGAAGAGAGATGGCTGATTTGAGATGGGAGCGACAACAGGTACCTCCACCACCCGCTCCAGCAGTAGTGCCTCCACCTGTAGTACCAGAGGCAATTCCACTGGCACCAACTCCTATGCAGCCAGTAGGGGTTCAAAGGGAGCCTGCTATACAGAGAGGCCGTGGAGTGATTGAGGAGGGTGGTGTATCGATGTTTAGCTTTCTGAAGCTAAACTTGCCTGAGTTTGGGGGAGACAGAGGTAGTGATCCTATAGATTTTTTGGAGGAGGTTGAGAAGGTAGTGAGGAGACTACCATGTTCAGAGTTGAGAGCTGTTGAGTTGGTTGGGCTATTACTAAAGGGTAAGGCATAGACCTGGTTTTCGAGGAGGATGGAGCCCGGGCTTTATGGTGAGCATCCACCCTCATGGGCTGACTTTCAGCAGGGTCTTATTAGTGAGTTCATTGCAAAGGGGGTGAAGACCCGTAACCTGATTAGATTTGAGCAGTTAGAGCAGGGGGGCCGAACTATTGAGGAGAATGCGGAGGAGTTTATCAGGTTGAGTAGATTTGCTACTCACATTGTGCCTACAGAGGCTGATTTGATCAGTAGGTTTCAGAGGGGTCTTTATGCTACATTACATAATGCTTTGTTGGCTACAGAGTTTACTTCTCTGATGACAGTGATCGACAAGGCTACACAGATGGAGGAGAAATACAAGACTGAGAGGGCTAAGAGGGACTAGAAGAGGAAAGGGGGTCCAGGATCATAGGTTATGAGGGGGGCGAGCAGCTCCCATCCTAGGCAGGCAGAGCCAATGCCTTGGTTTGATCAGAGATCATCTACTAGTAGTCAGAAGAGGAGGATACATAATAGAGGATCGCATATGGTTCAGTTAGCACCTGTATACTCTCAGGGTTCTTCCAGACCAGCTGCTTAGACACCCAACATTCCTAGTTATGGGTTTTGTGGTTGGAGACATGGAGGGGAGTGTTGGAGACAAACTGGTGCTTGTTTGAGGTGTGGCCAGCAGGGCCATTATGCTAACAGGTGTCCATTGAGGGCTAATCAATAGCCAATTGTCACAGTTTCTTAGCCAGTGGTTCAGGCGAGTCAGAATATGGGCAGCGAGGCTTCAGACAGAGGCAGGGGTAGACAGGCTCCCAGTGGTAGTCAAGCTCTAGCTGGTAAGGGTCAGGGTAGAGTGTTTATAGTTAACACCCAAGAGGCCCAGAGAGCAGACAACATGGTTACAGGTACTATCTTGATTCAGAATGAGATTGCAAATGCCTTATTCGAATCAAGTGCTACTCACTCTTTTGTGTCACCATACTTTGCACCTAAACTGAATAAGGAGAGGAAATTGTTAGATGTGCCTTTGATAATTGCTACTCCTATGGGTGATAGTGTTGATGTGGACTTTTATTATCCTGATTACATTATTGAGATTGATGATAACATCTTGCATGCTGATTTGATTAAGTTGTTTGTACTAGAGTTAGATGTTATCTTGGGTATGGACTGGCTTACGAGGCACCGAGTGATTATAAATTGTTATCAGAAGAGGGTTAGATTTCAGCCTGAGGGGCAACCAGAGTTTGAGTTTCAGGGTGATATTCGAGAGTTCCAGGTTAATCTGGTTTCTGCTATCCAGGCTAGGAGGATGATTGGGAAAGGTTGTATAACCTATTTGGTACATGTGATAGATGTACAGAGGTCTTCTATACAGTTGGATCAGATACCAGTAGTTCAGGAGTTTCCTGATGTATTTCCTGAGGAGTTGCTAGGATTGCCTCCTGATAGGGAGATTGAGGTGCATTGTTGGAAATCGAAATCAGAAAAGGGCAGCGGAATAAATTTTTTATTCGATTTCCTCCATGATCCATATGAAGATCCAGATCAGAAGGTTAGGGTTCATACCTTTCGTTGATGATTTGACTATGAAAGAATGATTTTGAGTCAGGAGCAGTAGCTTTTGCGCCTTCTGCCTCTACTGTATCCACACGAACGGATCGTATCTCCTTTGGCTCGTCTCACGAACAAGAAAATAATCTCCAAGATGTTTTGCTAGATTCGTCTAAGAGAATTAAGACTAGAGTTCACTTCCTTTTTCTGAAAAATGGCAGAAAATTAGTCTCTCCTAGAAATAACATCATATATGTATTTATAGGCATTTAACCCTAGCATTAGGTTAACTAATAAAACCCTAATTCATCCCATCTGACTTGGGCTCAAATTCAGTGCTTATATTAGTTCTTAGCTAAACAATTTAGCCCAATGCTTATTTAATTTTAATCCATCTCATGAATTAAAATTCCTATTAATGATCCGATCTAAATGTGTGACCCTATAGGTTCCCTAACATTAGCAGTGACATAAAATCATATTTTATGTCACAAGCAATGAGCGGTGTCTAGCAACACATCAATGCTACCTAAGTCACGAGAATGTCAATGACTCGACATAACCTTTCTTGTGATAAAATTACCAAGTAATTAAATCCTTTTGTCTTAGATGTCTCGATTGAACACGAGCCATGGAATATGTCATACTCGCATAGTGCAATCTTTATGTTTTTGATACCTGAGTAGACTCCTAAATCAAATGACATCAATATCATACATCGACTCATTTGAGCATGGCCATACATTTTAGGTCTCACTCAATCAAAGGGCCCAAAGACATCACTCCTGTTGTATAGGAGAGACAAATCCTATCTTGATCACTCAACATCCCTCTACATAATTTGTGGCATATCCAATTG
>CANXYC010546601.1:0-16724 GCA_948193065.1 Aleurites moluccanus | reverse complement strand
AAAATTAATTATTTCAATTTAATAAAAAGTAATTTTAAATTAAAAATAATATTTTTTTTTAATTTTAAATAAATAAAATAATTAATTTTTATTTAGTTATTAATTTATTTTATTTTTTTATATTTTTAATTTTAAAAAATACTTTTTTAAAATAAATAAAATTTTAGGGACTAAATTGTAATTTGCCAATTACTTTTTTAATCCTTGTGGGGCCCAGGTTGAAAAGTCAACGGTTAAAGGGTTGGAATTATAGATTTTAATAACGTCAGAGTCAAAATTATATCTCGAAAAACATTAGAAGCTAATGTGCTCCTAAAACTAAACGACAGAATTAAAATTGTACCTTAACCCTATTAAATATTAAATTCTATAGGTCAATGAAGAGATATGTTCTAAAAGTTGCATAGTTTGGTAAAAAATTATAATCCAAAAGTTGCACACTTTGATGGAAAGACGCTTCCTAATATTTATAATTATAAATAGAATTTCTCTCAACCATTTTCATAAAATTTTTGATTTTTTCCCATCTAGAATCAATATAAAGATTAAGAGTAAGAGACAGAAATCTATTTGAATATCAATATCTACATACAACAAATTATAATAGATCAACAATGTATGTTTTTTTTTTAATCTATTATTATATTGTGAAAATCACATAGTTTTAAAATATTTGAGATTAATGTTTATGCTAATATGAAAATTGATTTGTATAATTATGAAATTAAAAAACAACATGTGATATCAGAGCATGGTTAGGAATTTGTGATTTTCCAATAACAAAATTGATTCAAAATATCTATTGATTTAAAATTTACACTATAAGAAAATTTTGAAATATATATACGTATATTTTATATACATAGTCCAGTAGGAGTTTCGCAATTCTATATATTATATATCAATTTATGATTTTCTATTTTGCTCAGAAACTATGCATGCATATAGTTTAATATTTAGATGAAAATTGAAGTTTTGATATAATAATGTTAAATAATAATAAATATCTTCATTGATAAAGTCACCACTGTATATAGTAATGAATTAAAAAAAAATTATATAATTATATACATGGTTGATTTGAAACGTTACAATATTAGAATTGATGAAATTATATGGTTTATCTTTAAATGATTCAATAAACGTTGTCACTGTCTTTTATTATTATTATTATTATTATTAAACAGTACTAGACAAATGAATGGTTTTAATATTTATGCATGTATAAATTGATTTTTATCCGGTGCAATCAACAAGATGATAAATTTGATGATGAATAAATAATTATTCAAATCAAATCTAAATTGATTTGGTTAGAATTTTTTTAACAAAACTCAGTTTGGTTAAAAATTACAGTATTTAAAAACGGTTTTATTAGTTTGGTTAAAAAAAATTATTTTAAACCAACCAAATTTCTTATTTTATTCCTAAAAGAGAGGGTGTTATAGTTCTTTAATTTTACATATTTATTATTATTTATTTATTTTGTTCAAATTCAAGACATACATTATTTTCTTAATTCAATATAATTATGAATTTATTATAAAAATTATTCTTTTATTTCATAAGGTCTTTATATTGCAAGATTTATCTATATTAATATATATTAATATATTATAATTTTAAGTTATACAATATAATTTCATGTTATAATTATTTTTTATTTTAGTATATTAAATGAAATTCAATAGATGATTTTTTTTTCCAATTTTAAGGCAAAAATAAAAATTTTGGATTATTATTATTTTTTATTTGAAAATTAATCTTTTAATAATGGATCCTCCCAATAAAATAGTTAATAATGCTGCTTCCCTCTCTAAAACTTTTTATTTTATTACAAATTTAAACTTAAAGTGTTTTCCCACATTTTATTTTAATACAAATTATAACAATGCTCTATCTTTTGTCAATGAAACATTTGTAGTACTTTCTCCACTCAACATTTAGCCTATTTGCAACATTTTCTCTCATTTTGTTTCTCTATTTCCACTAATTAGGCTACTAATCCAGTAACATTGAATCTTTTATAATGCTAATCACACTAAATCTAGCATATTACAAAACAGAATATAATAAAATTGACATTTTTTTTATTTCAATTAATTAATTATTGTGGTTATTAATAAAAATATAATTTATACATATTAAAATAAAGTCTAAGATAAGTACATAAATGACTTGAATAATAAATCTAAATATGATTTTACACTCCATGTTCAAATTAAATAAAGTAAAAATATATTTTACAAGTTATAATATGACTTTAAAACAAAATCATATATATGAGATAAAAATCATAATTTTTTGGTAAACCTATGAGGTGTTTTTATATCACAAAAAGTACTAATTTCCATTCGAACTTTGTGGCGGATGCTGACCGTAAAATCCGAATTTTTGAATTATTTTTAAAATTATATTTTATAGAAAAATAATATTATTTTAAGAATTTTTAATGAAAATAAAAATATTTTTAATTTTTTAATATTTTATTATAAGAAATAATTATTTAAAGTAAAGAAAATTTAATTTTAAGATTTGATTTGATTTTTATAAAATTTATGAAAATGATATTATTTTATTAAGCATTATCAATTATGTATGAATTTATTTAGTTGAAAAATTATTTTGACTATTTAAAGTGTTATCTATTAATTTATTAATTGTTAGTTTTATAATTGTTATATTAATTTATATTGTATAATTTAATTAGTAATTATTTATTTAGTCAATTAAAAATCTAAATTTTTCCATTAAAATTTTTTTATTATATATATATATATATATATATATAAATGGAAAAGAGGAGGGAAGAGAGAATCGAGAAAAGGTGGGCGAGTCAATAGTAGCTAATCAGAAATTAGAGAGAGAGAGAAAGAAGAGAGGCTGTTTGGCCAAAAATTGATTGACGGCTACCCGAAAATTTGCACACGCTGGAGCAAACGGAGGAAGAGGAGCCGATTGTTCAACCACTTAAGTCTCGTCGGATTTCGCTATCAGACGGTGGCTCACGCGTTGTCCAATCAACACGCCACCACTGAGCTTCCGGCAAAGATTCCAGTCAAACTGGAGCTCCTTTCCTGACGATTCTTATTTCAACAGACTTCCCTCGATGCTAGCTTTTTATGGGTATCAATTTTGTCCAATCGGAGACCAAAGCGGGATTGAAAAACAGGACACATACGTGATTTTCTAATAATTTTGAGTAAAAGTGTGTATTTAATTATTCTAAAAATTATTATTAATTATTTGGATTATATTTACTAATAAATTTATGAAAATGGTAAAATATTTATATTGATATTAGAAGGATTAGGTAGTGAAAAATTGATAAATGTGTTGTATTTGGACGTAAAAATTAAGATAAATTATTTGAAATTATTACGAAAATTATTTGGATGATATTTGTGGAATTTATATATTAAAAAATTAAATTATTATGAAATAAATTATGTTAGTTGATAGTTAAAATTAGGTAATTTAATTATTTAAATTAAAATAAATTATTGGAGTCTGATCCATAATTTATCGGGACAATATGTGAGAATAATGGGGAAATGTAAAAATATTTTAAGATAATCAATTATTGAAATATTAATTTCAGAATAATTATTTATTGAGGTTTAGTGAATAATTAGTTGGATAAGCATATTGGAAAGTGATTTTATCATAGCAATCAATTGAATTATTTGATGATTTATGGTTGAGATATTAATTATTTTAAATAATTTGAGGTGGTAATTAAATTAGAAAAAATAAATTAATTGAGAAAAATTATGTGGAATTTGAATGATGAATTTATTTGGATATTTAGATGAAATATTGCTTGTGGTGATGGATGATAATATTTTAGTGGATTAATTATTAAATTATTAGTTATTATATATTATTAATATTATTTGAGGATTAAAATAAATGATTATTTTCTTCAATTAATTGAAAATAAAAAATTAGAGACTAGTCGAAGAATAATTATTATTGTTGAATTAATTAGATGCAGAGATTGGGAATTACTCACAAAGTAATTATTTAAATTATTTGGGATAATTTATTGGATTATTATAAGAGTTATATACGGAGATTAAGATAATAGAGTTGATGGTTAAATGAATTATTTAATAAAATGATTATTAATTAATGAATTTAAAGTTGGTGTTTATATATTAGTGAATATTTGTTAGATATATAAATTTGGATGGATTAATTGAGTTATTTCGATATTATTTTTGAAGTATTATGAATTAAAGAATTGGAATTAATTAGAGATTGATATTGTTTATTATTTTATTTTGCGGAATGATTAATGGAATTGGATTAAAATATTTATTAGATTGTTATAAATAATTAATTAGTTAATTTGATAAGATAATTAAAGTATGTAAAAAATTATAATAAATATTTAATTTTGAGCTAGAAACTCAAGAGAGGTCAATTGATTGATGGATTTGGTTGTGGGTCTATGGGCTTAACATTCGAAGTGTGGTGATTTATATTTCAAGGGATTAAGTCCTATTTTAGGGTAATTTCTATTAAAATTTCGGCAACTTCCTGAAAGTCATTCTTTTAAATTCAAAGTCAATAATTTAGTGATTATTTTAATAATTCTCGTATTCCATTATGATATTCCATATGTCTTCCTTTTTGTTAGTCAGGAGGCATTCCGAGAGAGTCAACCGGTTTGGATGATCATCCAATTTGTAAGTGATATTTTTTAGTATAATTTCTTATTTTTTATGCATGTGCATTTAAATTGTATAAATATATATAATTATACATTAATATTAGTAATTAATTAGAGACATTTATTTGTGTATTGCTACATTATTAATTGTGTTACATATTACATGTGTTTACTAGATGGGATTGGAATGACATAGGACCACTTAGGATGAGGATATAGTATGATGAGTTATGACTGGCGTGACGGAGAGGCTTATTCATTTCTTGGCGTTGTTTGGCTACGACCATGACAACGAAACTTTATGGATTAGATAAAGAGAAAAATTGGATTAAGAAAGCTAGATAGGAGGATCAACTCCCCACGATATGGTTTAATGTGGTTCATGTTAACTAATTCTTATTCTTATTTGATTATGTGATTGTTTGTTTATATGACATGATGCATAAGTATTTCATTAATAAAATAATTAGATGACACCAAGTAAGTATATTAGATAATATCATTCACTGATTTGAATACTCACTTCTGTTTAATTTATTTTTCTCAGCATGTGAGTGTTAGTTGGATTATTGTCAAGTCAATTTTGTCATTTTCCCTCCTGTAGTGAAAGTTATTTATTTTATTTTATTTTCATTTTGTAATGCAAATCTAGAGCTCTGCATTATTTTTGTATTGGTTTTGTTTGTCGTCTTAATTTATTGGGTAGTTGAGTTTTTTTATCTAGTGTATGTATGGGCTTTACTGTTTGATTGTCAACCTGTGAGCAGAATTATTTTTTTGTGATATTTATTTCAATATGATGGATATGGTAACTTTGATGGGTAATATAACACTCCCGACATAGCTAATCAGAGGACAATAAAATGGAATATTGGAAAGCAGCGATTATAAAATGATAAAAATCTGAAATCTGAAAACAGTTATATAAGATAGCATAAAATATAAGTAAATTTGAGGAATTAAGTAAATATGACAGAATACAACAGAATGTGATAGAAGGAGATATAATGTGATAGAATGATTAAGGTTAGACAGACATGAGTAATTTAAGTTAATAAAAATTAATCAAGTTGGCAAGAGAAAATGAATAGGCAAGAAATGACAGTAAGGAAAAATTCGATACGGAGATTAAAGACTTAGGAACAAGCGACTGTAGAGACAATCATGGAATATTAAATAGAGTCAATGGAAGCCTGTAATGGAGGATTCATAATAGTTACAAGTTAATTAGAAGTGAGTAGGCATGAAAAGAGGATGGAAGTGCAAAGGAGTAAGGTATTTTAGGGAGGAAAAGAGAATTTTTCAAATAAAAGGCAAATGGGACCACCAAATTTATCACCATTTGCATTAGTAAAAAAGTCAAAATTTTAGCCTTTTGATTCAAGTATGAGCAGGCCAAATGATGTAGTAAATACAGAACTTTAGTTGTTTTAATTTAAGTTAAAGTAGTATAAGTATTACCTTTACATTTGTCAAATTTTGATTGGAGCAAAATTTTCATCCATATCTTCCATCTTTCTTTTGTTCCTTTAAATATATAAAAGATAAAAGAAAATAAATTTGACCACTTTATCGCAAGGATGGCTGGCCATAATGAAGTTGGTGGTAAAATAATTCATTTGTTTGTCTAAATAAATAATTATAATAAAAAAAAAGAACACTTATCACCATTGTAAGTTAACAACCCACTTATTCTAAATAATTCTAAACTTTTCCTACACAAACTTGACAAAAGTTGATAGAATTTATTTAAGTCTTACAAAAGCTAATAAATAAGAGACAAGCAAGAGAAGAAACGGGAAATATCCATAGAAAGTCTCCAAAGAAATAAAGAAAGGAGAAGGAATAGAAAACAAAGAAGGCAAAGGAAATAAAAGATTTGACTAAGATAAAATTCTGTCACTTAGTGTTTATTTTTAATTTTTGAGTTAAATAATTACTAAAATTATGTGATTGAGAAAACATGATGATATATGAGATTATAATTAAAGAATTAGGGTTTTAATTGAAGGATATATGTTGGGAATTTGATAGATTGAGTAAAATTTGTTTTGTGATTAAATTGGAAATCTGGATCCTGTAAAAATAGTAAATTTTGGCTAATATTATAAAATTTTAAAGACTGAATTTAAAGATGGTTAAAATATGAAAGTTATAGATAAATATGTTTATTAAATGTCTGTAAAAGGAATCTGTAAAATACAAAGTGAGGAGAGAGTTATTAAGTAAAAACTGTGACTGACTTGGAATTAGGTTTTCTAGAAAATGCTACTATGTTTTTATTTTACATAATGATAGAGATAGAATTAGAAGAAGTGTCCAACATAAAAAGTGTTTATTAATGTCTTATCTATAGTCTTGTAAAAGATTTTTATAATTGAAATTTTGTTTTATGAGATATTAGGTCATAAGTATAGAATATCTGGATTGACTATTTAACAGAATATAGGTTACAGAATTCCTTTAATTTGAGGACCATAAAGTTTAAATTAGAGAAAGTATTAAAAATAAAAAATGTTAATTTGTATGTTATATAAATGGATGTAAAATGGCTTTATAATTGGATGAGTACGGAATTAATTATAGGCATAGAAATAGGGTATGTCTGGATATAGGTTTCAGGGCAATAATTTAAATTTGGAAATTCACTAATAATTGTACAGTGATCCAAAAATTATGAAATTTAGATATTTTATTATTTATATATCTATTTTAAATAGGAAAAGTAATTATAGTAATTGGTTAAGTATTGATTGAATTATTAGTAGAAGAACAGGATCTGTCAGAATAAGATTTTAGGCAGAATACAGGGAGCAAGGTTAGCAGTAGGGTTAAGTTCAAACTGACACCATATGATATGTAGAACTTGAACATAGCTGAATTTTGGATATGTTAGACCTTAATATGTCTAGTTTAAGTAAGAAAAAGAATCAAAGCAATTGTATAAGTGTAGACTGAGTTAGAGACAGAAATGTCCGAACTGCCAGAATGAGATTAATAAATGAGAATTGTTAGGCTAAAAACCCTAAGTATAAGAACAAATGGAAATTTATTAAACTAAATTGAAGATTAATGTATAACATATAGATGAATACTGACTGTTAATAGTTAAATTAATGTATAGCTTCGAATACTGAAGCGGATATAAGTGGAAGATCAAAGTAGAGAAGTGGATAGTGGATACGTAAAGATATTAGCGAGGTGAGTAATGTATACATCATTATGCATACCATGTTTGATTTGTTGACCCATGAACATGTTTCCTTATTGATTAAATGCCACTTTGTTATTGATGGTCATTCTTTGATCTTCTTAAAGATTGAAATTCATCTATATTTATTGATTGCTATTGATATGGAAATGTCTTTTGTGTACTGATTGACAAGTAACTAATGTGTATCGATCGAAAGCCATTGTACCATAATGTTCCTAATAATTATTGGCTATTGATATTGATTTCCTTTGACCTATTTTACATGTGAATTTGACAAAGCTACTACTCCGACAGGATAGTGGGAATATACTGTCGGTGATGTGCACATTGTATTACTGATACCCTAGCTGGGAGGGGTTATGGTCCTGACCATAGGGTCTAATCAGTTTTATGCTTAGTGATACTAATACTACTGGAGATTGTATGTTCGCATATAGTTCATACTGATACTAATGGAGACTGTATGTTTACATATAGTCCATCCCTTTATCTATCTTATCTACGTGATACGAGTATTGTTTACCTGATCATTGATTCTAAACTTATATCTTATTGTTTACCATTGATATTTTTATTACCATATACTTATATCTCATATATAATGATGTATATATGCTCACTGAGTATTTTATACTCACCAAATTATGGTTTATAATTTTTACAGAGATGAGATAGAGAAAGCTGATTCCAAGTCAATTCCTTTTCCGACTTGGAATATCAAGTATATCAAGGTAGAATATTATTCACACAAGGTTATAAGTGTTTACTCATAGAGCTCCATCGTACTGTATATAATTGGATAATTGGGTATTATAATGATATATGAATAGTGTAATATTTAATATTATAGTGACATTCAAAATATGATGTATAATGTATAATGATTGAAAATATTAATGATAATAAAGTAATAAAGACAGTGACAGAGGTAAATAATAAAATGAAATTTTCATGTTTTGAAAGAGATTTAGAAGTGCTATGTATGACTATTGAACTGTGAAGTTGAGGGTATAAGGTTGGCAAATTATTGAGTATAAAAAATAATTTTAGTGCAGGCTGTATAATTTTTGAGAGACCCAATTTTGGCTTTGGAATAGTATTAAAATTACAAAAGAAATTCTGGCAAATTTTTTGTAAAATTTATAAGTAATAAATGGGATTTAAGTATTGATTAATGAATTAATATTGATTGAATAATTAATAAATGGATTGTTCATAGGTTCTACGGGTTTCTGGTGACCTTAAGTCTACCCGTACCCTAAAATCATCGCGATCCAAAAGTGAGTCGTGATAGGTAATGATTAAATATATGTTCAGGTTTTGCTTAACAGGTGGACCATAACCTTATTTTTATTGACAATTACAATTGTCATGTATTAATTTTATCGTTTAGTGGGTTGTCAGGTTGACTACGAGTTACATAAATTTTATGCTTACTCGTTCCTTAATATTGGTCACGTACCATCGAGTTTGAAGAGTGACAAAAACGTTGGTCCAAGAAAATTTGATCTAGTGGAGACTACAATACGAGACCTTTCGTTATGGATTGTCCTTACTCATATATGAGACTTTACATCGCCAAGATAACTCTTTGAGTTAAAATCATAATTTATATTTAATTAATAAAAATTATTTTTTGGATTACAATTATTCGATTAATCAAACCGAGAATAAGAATGTAAAAAATAACCAGTTTTGAAATTTTTTATATTTTATTTTATTTATCATAACTTAATTATCCTCACGTAACATTATCCAAAATTAAAAGACATTAATAACTAATAAGTAGGTATTATATCTCTATTTCTATTTCCAAGTGTGAAATGTGAAGTGCGAACACTCCGTCAATCTTTACATTAAAAAAAAGCCAAAAATAAAATAAAATAAAATAAAATATTCCCTTTATTTTAACTTGATTTAATTAGTTAGTGAAATATTAAAAAAAAAGGGCAAATTATTATTTAGTCCTTAAGTTTTGGTCTGAACAATGTTGTGATCCCTGAATTTTGAGAAATACATGCTTACATCATTCCGTTTTGACACCGTCTAACATTAACATCTTTCTGTCAATTTTTTTAGTTTTTTTCGTTATGAACACGCTGATTATAATATTTTATGAAAACCCAAAAATACCCCTTTAACATGTATAAAAGAAGAATTGCCCTAACTTCTATCTACTTCTCTCTTTTTTTTCCCTCGCTTTTTACCACCCAAACCTTACTGTCACTGAGCTTTTCCTCATCTAAAATAAAATTGATCTTAGATTGTTCAATCTTTCAAGATGTCGTCCTCTAGTTGTTCTAATAGTGCTTGGGAAGGGAGGTATCTAAATAAATTATGCAAATATGGGAACCAAGCTGGCATTAGGATTTCAAAGTTAATTGACAACAAGAACATGTTGTATTATTATTGCCAAGGTGATTTTTGTGGTTCGTTTTTAGGATGGTGCAAGCCTGCAGACACCTTCAAATCAACTTCAACTATACAAACAATCGAGTCTCAGCCTTATGTTCGGAATACTCCAGCAATTATTAATGATTTAACAGATGAAATTATTATTATAAAGGACGAGCATATTAAAATTTCTAAGAAAGTAGACTGATTATCTAACATGATTGGTTTCATAAAGATGTTATTAACATTTATAATTATATGTGTGTTATTTCTCTTTCTCCTTGTTATTTTGTTGATTGGTAAGTTGGGTTGAAGAGGAATTTGTCCCACTCATTGTTATTTTGTTACTGGGTAAGATAGATTATAGAGGGATTAAAGGTTCTGTTTTTATTTTTGAAATTAGGATATTAATTTGGGTAAGGAGTGGAGATCTTTTATTTATTTATTTATTTTGTGCTGGAAGGTAAAGACAAGTCTTAGGAAAAAAAATTTTGTAATGAAATTTTTGCCTTTTAGCACTTATAGCTGTAAAAAGTAGCATTTTTAATATATGAAATGATAAAATGCAGTTTATATTATACAATGTAAATTTTGTTTTGGTTTTAGTAATGATATATCAGTTTATCTTAAGTGGAAGTTTGTGTAAGACTATAAGGACTTATTCATTTAGTTTTTGATAATATAAGGGACTAAATCGTTTGATATATAGAAAATGTAAGGACTTAAACGTTGGACATAACATTAATATAAGGACTTAAATGCTGATTAAGTTATAAATAAAATGACTAATACGTTACTATTTTTGACAAAGTTAATGACATATATGGGATCAATTTGTATATTTTCGTCTGTGCAGTTAAAAATCAAATGCAAATCAAACAGTATTAAACATATTTAAAACACATTTTCAAAGGTATCAGTTAATATAAATATAAGCCATCATCATCGTTGATCATTATAATAATACATATGTTTTGTTGCATTATTACAATGATCAATATATAAATCGTGACAAAAAAAATACTTGCACCTATCAGTACCATGTTCACATATCTTTACTAAAATATCATATACATTATGTGGCCAACTATATCATTAAGTAAAAAAGTATAAGATCACATGAGCTATAAAAAATACTTTCATGTGATCTTCCTAATTAGCATATGTGCAATTGTGTTAAGGTTGTAATTCCCATTGTATAAAATATATCAAAAAAAGCAAAAAGTTATTCAAAATAGTCTTCATTATTTTCTTAGGAACTCCTTAATCTTTGAGATGTACTCCCACTGTTATCCACATTAATTCTCTCCCTTGCAATAAGTGGTCTCTCACATCCTCTTTTATTATGGCCAAGGCTACCACAAATGGAGCATTTCACTGTCCTATTCCTCTTCCTACTTGTGCTAGCTTGGGGTTCCCCTTCCTGTCTCCTCCTTCCACTTCTTGGCCTCCCCATAACTCTCTTCAATGGTGGTGGTAAAATTTTTTGAGTGTCTTCATCTGGATCAAAATCACCCATTGGCATTGGATGTATAATTTCATTATACACTTTCATATAATTCTCAACTGTGTAATAAGAATGGCAATAGTTACCACATCAGTCCTTTTGTATCCAGTGCACAACATCGCATGCTTGCAAGGCAACCTAGATATCTCCTACCAGTTACAGCTGCACTTCTTTGTCACCAAATCAACACTAAAAGTTAATAGCCCTTCAATCACTTCATATTGGTCATTTCTACCAGGCAACAATTTACAAACCTTAGAAAGCTTAACTATTGCATTTATGGATTTGACAGTTCTTGGACATATTTTTCCTTCCCAAGTTTATGCTTTAGCAAACCTATGATGCAGTCTAACCATACACTTCCCTGACTGCATCGATCAATTTTACTACTAGCATAAATCTTAATTTCCCAATCCAACTGTGAAACTCTCTATCATGTTATTTGTGAAATGGTCACTCTTATATTCTTCCCAAAATGCATGCCTTGCCCATTGACTTAATGGGATCTTCAATAGCCAGTTATAGGGTTCACCATCCCTTTTGTCTTTAATATTGCCCATTGCAGTCTAAAACTCCTTACTATGAGTTTCCCTTACTGCTGCCCAAAAATAATTTCCTAAAGTCAAGCCCGGGAATTGTTTCTTGAAGTTCATAAACAAATAACTAGCACAGAACCGATGGCTAGCATTTGGAAATATATTTTTCATAGCATCCACCAAGCCCTGTACATTTGAGAATCAATAGTCAATAACCTGTAATCAATAAACAACCATAACAAAACATAGAATTATATAAAATTAATTATGTAATTATCTTCTTCCTGTCTGAAATAAAGGTTAGTAGCCTGACATCTGTACCTCCACCAATGCATTGATGCAAGTAGTCTAAAAAGAAAGTCCAACTATCAATACACTCTGACTCCACAATTCCAAAAGCAAGAGGGAATATCCCTCTGTTAACATCAAGTGTTATGGCAGATAAAAAACATTCATCATAAAGACCCTTCAGGTGGCATCCTTCTAGGCCTATGAAAGGTTTACATCCGTCCATGAAACCCTGTTTTATGGCTTCAAAACAAATAAAAATTTTGTTGAATATATATGGGTCCTCTTCATTCTGCCTCTCTTAAGGTTGCAACTTCACAAATATCCTTGGATTGTACTTTTGAAGATAGGCAATATACTTTGGCAACTGTGCATAGCTGACACTATGCTCTCCTTCATTAAGTTTTCTTGATTTATTTTTTTCCCTGTACAGTTTCCAAATATCAGGAGTCACTCCCCAATTCTTGGATAGTTCGTGCTACATCAACTCATAGCTCATATCAGGGTCAGCCTTCAACTGATCAACAAGTTTGCTCTCAATCTAGTTCACATTTGCAAACTTGTTTTTGTTCACAAGCTGTCTCTCACAAGTAGGCTCATCTTGTAAAGTCTTCACTATAAAAGTGATATCATCTCCCATAACTGAAGCATGAATCCTCCACTGATAGCCTGTATTTTGACAGTAAGAAGTCACTCTCACAACATCATTTTTCTTCATCTTCAATTTATATCCTCCTTTAACACCTTAGTCTCTCAGTGCCTTTCTAAATGCATAGACATCCTCAAACACTTGCTCCACTTGAAAAGTCACGTCTTCATTTGCATATGGCACAAAAGTGTTTGAATATGCCTTTGAATGGATCTGGCTTTATCTTCTTCCTTCTTCTCAATTCCAATTGTGTTTCATCATCTTCATCGCTTTCCACTTTTGCTGAATTATCTGAAACCAAACTGCTTAATCCATCATTATCATCATCCATTAGATGATCAATATCAATGGAATTCTGGCTTTCATCAAAAGTTTCATTTTCATTAGAATTTTCATCAGAACCATCAGAGCTATCAGAATCATTATCTTCTGCATCTTCTTCAGCAGATGAAACCATCGTACTATTTTCTTGAGCTACCCATTCTTCATCCTCACTATTTGAGAGTGAGTAATAATCTTCAACATTCCCTATATTGGATACATGTTCTCTCACATTTTCTTGCATAGGTGTCATTCTGGACCTTGTAAGGTACTTACTAAAAGACCCAGTAGTACCTCTCCCCTTTCCAGTTTCAGTAGCTCTACCTCTACCCCCACCAGAATCAGTACCTCTGCCCCTTACAAGATAAGTACCTTTACCTCTGCCCCTTACAGAATGAGCACCTCCTCCCCTAACAACATCATCCACATCATCAATGTCATTGTGCAAAGATTCCCAAATCCTTGCAACTGAAATATATCTACCCCTATCCCTATCAGCCCTTCTACTTGGCTCCCCTTCAACTGGATTGAAGTTGCTCACATTCTGCCTCCCTGCATCCACTCTGTCACCACCATGCTCCACATTTCTAGTTTCAGCTTCCATTGTAGGCACCCTAAGACCAGACCCTCCTGAAAGTATGTTGGAGTGGTTTGTTTCCATTGTAGTTTATCCTCCCTCTATTTCTCCAACAGATGCACTATCACCCACAGGTGCATGACCAGTATCAGTGAATAATTACTCACCCACACCATCAGAATTATCTTCCTCATCAAGTCCATCACCAATGGACTGATCACCCCCACCAACAAGAATTGTTTGATCACCACTACTATCCCCATACTGTATCCCATCTACCTGCAATCCATCAATATTTTCAGCCTCACCTAATGTTAAAAGAGGAATAGGTTCAATAGGAATATCCACCTCTTTAGCTCCAAAATGTTGAACCTCATACACCTTAAAATGTATTTCTTCAGTGTCTTTAAATATCTTGAGCATAAAAACGATGTCGTCATCATTCTCCGTCTTTATGTTTGCACCACACACTAATTCTACAAAGTCTGTTCTAATTAAAAGGGCCTTGTACACTGCATCGACTAACTCCATATAATTGAACATGTCTGGATCAACATTCCACATTGTAGCCTCCTCATCATAATATTTGAAGTGTATGGTATAATACGATGGTAAATCCATCTGCAAAATCATTAAAACATAAATTCTGAACAATTAGCATATGAAATTCAACCCCAATTAAACATAAAATAATATAAGATTTTAAAAATGCTACATTAATCCTTGATATGAAACACAAATAGAGAGAAATGTTGGTCAAATACAATATTCAAACAAATTACCAAATCCAAAACCAAAACCAAAACCCTAACCTAACCCCAATTCTGCATAAACTGAATATGTTATACAAGTTCTAGGATGGATTCCTTCATATAAAAGTCACCAACAGACTTCATCCTTATCCAATTCCCTTTTTTAATAAAAACCCAATAAAAAAAATAACCCTAACCTAACCCCAAATCTGCATAAATCGCTACAATATAATACCATAATAAAGAAATCCAACCAAGGCAAACCCTGTTTTCCCAAAACTTCATGCTTCACAAATTTCAAATTTAAAAAAAAATAAACACAATGTAATTATATAATATTTTATACTAACCTGATGAAAATACGATTGTTTATTGTGTGTATTCAGAGGTGCTCTTCACCAAAACTTCAAAATGCTAAATCCTAACCTCACTTGATCTTCAGAATATCAGAATGATTAGAAGACGATAGTGTAATATCTGCCATTTTTATAGTATATTTATTTTGTATGTTTGGAGAATTTATTAAATTCTAAATGAGAATGTTGAGAATTTCAGGAAACTTTTATCTTGGATGCAGCAGAATTCAGTGATGATAATTTCATATTCTTAAAGACATAATTTGGTAAAGTGTAAAATATGAAAGTTGTTAATTATGTCTTAGCTATAATTTTGTAAAATGATTTGGCAAAATTATGTGTATGTGATGAGTTGTGTCTATTTGAGCAAGGCTGGTCTGGTTGAGAGTTTCTACAGGGATGTAGTGTTTGTTTGGAATTACTGGGAATGGCTGAGGCAGAATTAGCTGAAGTGGTAAACATGGAAAATGTTCCTTTGTATGTTGAGATGATGCCTGTAAAATTTTAGAATTTTTGGATAAGTATATCTCAGTGGAGAGTGATTTGAATCAGGACTGTTCGGTTAGATTTTGAGGTAGGAGTCTAGGTGACTTTTGGAGAGTCACTATGATTTGGGTGTTGCTTATTTTGATTTGAAAATTTTGATATGTTGTGTTTCTGTCTGTTGATTGTAAGTGGCAAGAAGAATTGATAAGTTTGGATAATTGTAGCTCATTTGCGAGCTGGCTAAGTGGGGGATGTTTAGGCAGGAAAGTTAACTTAGAAGTATTGGTTATGGTGAGCCAGCAAAATACGAGGAGGTATTTCGCGGACTGGAAATGCGAAGTGGCATTATGGCGAAGTGGCAAAGAGGAAAGGCGAAGAGCTAAGGTGAAGAGCTAAGGCGAGGAGCTTTGGCGAAGAAGGCTTGGCGAAGAGGCATTGTGCGAAGAGAGAATGTGATAAGTGGTAGTTCGTGAAGGAGCGAAGAAGCGAAGAGGCGAAGAAGCGAAGAAGTGAAGAGGCGAAGAAGCATTTCCGAGGTGGCATATGCGAGGAAGAGTTGCGAGGAGAGTCTGGCGAGGCAGCATACGCGAGGTAGCATATGCGAACTGGAATGTGCGAGGCAGCATTGCCGGATCAAGATTTGCAAACTGGAAAGTGCGAGCTGTGAATGCGAAGTGGGTTTGGCGAGCTGGCTTAGGCGAGGAAGCCTTGCCGAAGTAGAATGGCGAGCTGGTCAGCGTGTTTCTGGGTAGAAGTTTATTTAAACCCAGTGAACCCCAGTAGCATTTTCATGATTTTCTTCCTTTCTTCCACCGAAAGTTTCAGTCCTTGTCTCAGATTGTTCCATTTTATATTCTAAGGCATTAATACTTAGATTAATGCAATAGACTTCTAAATTAGTCTATATTAAGGCAGAATCATCAATTTGAGCAGTATTTTGCAGAAATCTCAGTTTGAAGGAAATAA
>CANXYC010546517.1:0-13349 GCA_948193065.1 Aleurites moluccanus | reverse complement strand
TAAACATTAACTAATAAAATCACTAAATAATTTAAAATATTAAAATAATTAACTCAATAATTAATGAATAACTAATAATTTATAATTCATCATATAATAAAATAATATCAAAATTTATACTTAAAAATCTAATTTTTTTTTTTTTACTTTATATAATAAAATATTATACAATTGATAAATATTTTTATATTCATTAAATATTATTCAAAATATTATTATTCTTTGATTAAAAATAACATTTTAAAATTAATAAAAAAAAATTTTGGGTGTCATACTTGATCTTTCAATAGCAAATAGAGTTGACATCCCTGCAAAATATGAGCAGAATTCTTGAGTCCTAGTTTTAAAACCAGGCTGGGACGAAGCTAGAAAATAAATGTTGGATGGGTCGAAAATTAATTTTGTTTATAAAGTTAGACTTAAATGGGCTAAATGAATTTTTTTTTATACGCTAATGATATTTTTAGTTAATCCTGGGTGGGTCGTAAATTAATTTTGTGTAAAAAATTATATTTAAATTGATCAAATAAATTTTTTTCTATGGATTAATAGGATTTTTATTTCTGCCTGGGTGGCCCTAGCCCACTTGGCTCTATGAGGTCTCCATCCATGAAACCAGGCCAGGTGGGGGAACTGTGGAGAGCATTAAAAGAGTAGTAAAGTTTTCACTATCATGTAGCCTCAATAATAGATTCAGAAAGTAGACAACCTATATTTTTACGTGATAAAAAGAAGGCTTGCTTTCTAAACTATCTTCTTTGGTGGATCATAAGCGTTCTTCTTTTCTACATTACATGTCTTTCTGCTGGAGTCTGCTAAAATTTTGGCAAACTGTGAGTTAGAGCTGTTTTATCAAATTAAATCCTTTAATTGTCTACTGCATGAGGCAGTAATGCCTTAAGAACAATACAATTTATTCTGTGCTTGTTTTACTTTCTATGGCTTTAAACCTGCATATCACAAAGGTTTTGATTCTTAAACTTTAGGGGTATGGAACTGGATTTGGAAAATATTTGGGTTGTGTCTGCAATGGCAAGTTTAAAAAGTCGAATGAAATTGTTCATGTATAAAATATTGAGTTTATGCGGGTTCTATTTCCGGGTTCTATTTCCTCCTATTTCTTTATCTTTTGAGATTTTAATTTGCTCTTTCTTTTGTTAACTGGTAGATTGTGATCTGTACCATGGAAGTTGGTTCTTTGATTTACTGGGACCAATATATACAAACAACACATGCCCTGTCCTGACACAGATGCAGAACTGCCAGGGGAATGGGAGGCCTGACAAGGAGTATGAGAATTGGCGTTGGAAACCCTCTCAGTGTGAACTTCCACGATTTGATGCCAAGAAGTTTTTGGAATTGATGAGAGGCAAGACCCTAGCTTTTATTGGTGACTCTGTTGCTCGAAACCAGATGGAATCCATGATGTGCCTTCTCTGGCAGGCAAGTACAAATGTTTCTTGTGATGTTGTTGCTCCATTAGCAATGTTTTGCCCCATATGGGAGTGTGGGTGGATCTTGATTTACAGATTGTATGTTTATGTGATCTTACTACATCTTTCAATTTGACTGACAAAATAATTCTCTTAGTTCTCTTGAGAAGAGTGTGGCAAAAGGTGGTTATTGGAACAATTTTGCTGCAATACTATTTGATTTATAAATTTCATGTGGTTTTCCCATTTTTAAACTTTTCATTTCAAAATTTTTAGATAAACTTGATTAATCACCATTCCTATGAAATGAAACGCTTCTCATGTGTTATAAGATGTTGTGATTCATGAAGTTCACACTATTGTTCAATCTTACTATGCTTGGATGTGTCACTTATAAAAGATTTCTGACATATATTCAGGTTGAGGTTCCAAAAAACAGTGGGAACAAAAGAATGCAACGATATTTCTTCAGGTCAACATCAACTATGATTGTGCGAATATGGTCCTCTTGGCTTGTTCACAAAACATTAGAAGCTTTTGACTTTGCTCCTGAAGGTGTTGTCAAGCTTCACCTGGATGCTCCAGATGAAGATTTCATGGAATACATCCCGGGTTTCGATGTGATTGTTCTTTCTTCTGGCCATTGGTTTGCCAAGCAATCTGTTTACATCTTGAATAATGAAATTGTGGGAGGACAGCTGTGGTGGCCAGACAAGTCGCATAAAATGAAGATTAACAATATTGAAGCATTTGGAATATCTACAGAGACAATTCTCACATCCATTGTTACCCATCCAAATTTCACTGGGCTGGCCATTGTGCGCTCCTATTCACCTGATCATTATGAAGGTGGGGCCTGGAATACTGGGGGATCATGCACTGGAAAAGTAAAACCTCTTGCAGCAGGTGAATTGGTTGAAAATGGCTTCACAGAAATAATGCACAAAAAACAAGTAACAGGTTTTGATCGTGCGGTTAAGAAGGTGACAAATAAATCAAAGTTGAGGTTGATGGATGTCACTGAAGCTTTTGGTTATCGCCATGATGGGCATCCAGGTCCATACAGAAGTCCTGATCCAAACAAAATTACAAAACGAGGACCAGATGGAAAGCCGCCGCCACAGGATTGCTTACACTGGTGCATGCCGGGTCCAGTTGATACCTGGAACGAACTTGTGCTTGAAATAATAAGGAGAGAATTCGAGGGTAACCAAAGCTCTTCATCATAGAATACTTTCTCTTCTGGAACTGGAAAGATAATATGTTCAATTTGATTTAAATTATTATAGGATCAAGGGTAGCCTAGTCATATGTGTTCAAATTTTTAGGAGGCGAAATGTCACTTGTAATAGATTGGGGATTGGTCAGGATATGATGCTGTATTTTAAGGCATCCCTCTTGTTCAGGATAAGAAATCAAATATTCACTTGTAGAGAAAATTAAGAGATTTTGTTGTTGAATAGTGTTGTTACATGATGCAAAATAAATTAAAAGTTTACCCCATTAATTTGTTGTTCAATCTTTGTATGTATACTTGCACAAAGTTTTGTGGTTAAATCATCAGTTGTACCAGCTGGACGTTCCCTATCAGAGGATGATTAACAAGTGTGGTTTCTGGACACAAGTAGGCAGCATCAGGCCATCAGCTATTGCAAAGTGAATGTCCCAGTTCCACTTCCTTTTTCTAGCCCATGTTCACTGGGAGGAAAGAAATGACTCTTAGAGCTTCTGCTGCAAATTGAAGAGTATGAATACAAAGGTAATGCTAATTCCACTTATATAGCTATTTATCTCCCAATGTTTCCAGTAGCATTTGAACTGATTTCCTCCTAATCAGTGTTGTGATCTTCATATTGCTTTAAGCTCCAGTCACCTGTGCCTACTGCCTATAGTACTATTTGCAATAGCTTTTATTTCATAAGTGGCTTTTGATTATAATCTGTATCAATATTTGGAAACACTGATACAATTAACTTGTTCTCATATAAAAAATAACAATATTTGGGTAATTTTTGGCATGAAATTGGTTTGTTATTTGTTTTATGTAAATGATACCAAGGAAATTTTCTTTCCTGAGAATGTATTTTATGTAACATGCCAACTTGTTTTGGGAAACATTAAGGCAGGCAATTGAAAGTAGCTATGTTTCTTTTGATGGAAGTGGAGAGAAAGAAAAGAAAGGGAGGGAAATTAATATAATTTCTTTTATTTGTTTGGTTAGCTAAGAAAGAAGAGAAAAGAAAAGAAATTTCTCATTTAAGATTTTGGATGAAAAAAATTTCTCTCCATTTTCTTGATGGGGTGAGAAATATAAATTATAAAAATATTTTTTTTATTCATTATTTTTTTTTCACACATATTAGATATGTAATTTTTTTTTTTATTTTCTTCTTTACGTAAATAGGGAATCCAGACAATGTAAGAGAATTTTTTTTTTTTTTTTTCATTTCTCTTATTTTTTCTGAATATTTAATACATCAAACAAAACTAGTATCGTACCAAAAAATCATGGCCATGAGGTTATAAATAGTTCTATTTTATTTTATTTTATTGAGAATTAGAACCTTTAATATAAAAGCGAACAAGATTTTAAAAAGTTAGATCGGTACGGTATTATTTCTATTACAATTTGAAGAACCCTAAACCATTTTTTAGCAGTGTAAGCCAATCTCAAACGTTTGGAGTACTCTCAATCTTGTCTGTACATTTTTTTTCTACTATTCTTAGCAAGATTCTTATAAGTGAGTTTTTTTTATGATCAATAAACATGGTATATTTGGATGTTAAGCAAAAAATTATAATATTTTTCCAATTAAGTGTTGATAACATAATTTAAAATAAATAAATAAATAAAAATAATTAGAATCCAATCGTTATCTAATAATAATATTTGTTAATTAATTCTATAAAAACGTCATAATCACATGATGGTATTACTTCTAAATCAACTTACTACTCAATAGAAATAATTTATAATTTTCTTTTAAAAAAGAACAAAAGAATATAAATACAAACTTTAAAAAGTAAAAGAAGACTCTAGAAACATACTACCTTATAAAAATATCATTTTTATGATATTAATTTGAAAAACATACAACAATGCTATGCAAATTACTTAATAAAAATTCTCTCCATTTAAATATTTAAATTTAAATTAAATAATAGAATTTAATTCAAAAACAAAATATTTAAATTATTTTATAATATAATAAATAAAACATTACTACTTCTCATATATTAATTTAATTTTTTATTGTAAAAATATTATAAACAAATCAATTGTTTATATTTTTATAATCAAACAGAGTATTAAAGTTATTTAAAAATTTTAAAAATAAAAAACAGTGAAATTTTTAAAGTTTAACTTTATTTATTACAAGATATATACCTAATCACTAGACTATAATAAATCACTGATGTTCTTATAAGCAGACATAGGAGTATTAGATTATTAGAAGCTGAATGGCAGAGTAGGGTAAACTTTCTTGAATGCCAGAGTTAGTGTATTTGCTGTTCCTGGTTAGGTTTTAGCTTTCTGGTTTTGGGCAAACATAAAGGAAGCTAATCTAAAACTCTAAAGCAAGCGTTTTACCATGGCATTAACAGTAGATTTTACAAAATGAGAGGGTAATTAAGTTTAGATTTAGTATTGTCAACTTTAATTGAACTGAAAAGACAAAGAAGATGTCAGTTGTTGGAAAATTGGCATGGCAACAATGTTAGCTTTACAGCTTTATAATTAGCAGTAATTTTTTAAGGTTTAATTAATTAAATAATTAAAAGGGAAATTTTAAAATATGAATTAAGCCTTTTTCTTTACACAAATTTCATTACCTTTGTTTTTTTTAAAATATAAATATAGTATTTCAAAATTTTATTAGCTCTCCATTAATTATTATTATTATTACCTTTTATTAAATTTCCAAGACGGACTTGAACCATTTTCTTAACTAAAATTTATACTTTGAATATTGCAATTAAAATATTGATTATTAATTAAATTCGCAATATTATATCATATATACCTTTTTTTTTTATTTTTTTATTTTAATTTTCCATAATTTTCCTACTTTATTTATTTCTCCTCCTTTTCCTGCAAAGCCCTAAATTCTTTTCCCTTGAAGAAATTCTGCAATCACTCAATTTTATTTTATTTTACATTTTTTTACTGTATTTTTTTTTTTTTTTAATTTTGTAACTTAATGAAAATTTTCAGTTTCAGAATAAAATCGCCATTGAAGCTCTGTGCATTTACTGCAATGGCGGAGATTTAAGACATATAACTCACCCAACTGTTGTAATCTGTACTATTTTGTTTCTGATCTTTGAAGTTTCAAAGCAAAGTCTTGCTTTTTGGTTTTTTGGGAACTCGACTAGACGGTTTGAGCTCATTCTCAACTTGAGGTTTTGATTTTTAGAGAATTTTGTGTTTGGATGTTGTAATTCTAACACTGGCATAAAGAAGTTTTGATTTTTGATGTTTATTAGGTTCTAGGGTTTTTAGGGTTTAAGGGATTTTAAGTGATCTATGAGTAATGGAGGCAAAAGAGGGAATAAGTTCAGGGGGGACAGTGAAGGTAGATGAAGCTCCAGAGAGTTACAGAGTGGCCCCCAGAACTGAAAATTCTACCCCAAACCTTAACCCCAATCCTATTCCTAATCATAATTCTAATCCTAATCCTAATCCTAATCCGAATCCTAACCCTAACTGTAGCCCTAATCCTAACCTTGGCCATTTTGGCGGGCCCATAGTGACTGCCTCGCCGCTGACCGCTGGCACGGAGGGCAAGAAGAAAAGAGGGAGGCCAAGGAAGTACAGACCTGACGGCTCCTTAGCGACGGCATTATCTCCGATGCCGATATCGTCGTCTATTCCGCTCACGGGAGAGTTCTCCACATGGAAACGGGGTAGAGGGCGGCCTTTAGAGTCGGTCAAGAAGCAACATAAATATGAATATGAGAGCACGGGTAAATATTTTTTTTTTTTTATCCTGATTTTAGTTATTAGATTATAAATTTTGAATTTTTGAATATAGTTACTGTTGGTCATGTTTTTCATGTTTTACTGTTCCATTTGGGATCATGATTTGAATGTCTGGTGCTTCTTCAATGAGCTGGTTCTGGCTGATTTTATGTTTGAACTTTAATCTACTGTTAAATCTTCTTTGGTTATGTTAAACCTGAAGTGGGTCTAGATTGATCTTTTGGTTTTGGTTTTGATTTGTGGATATTGAAGTATATTTGTTGGGTTTGACGTGAGAGTGAGAGTGGGCCATTAGTTCTGATTTTTTTGTTCCCCATATCTGTAATTAATGGTAGAGGTGAATAAGAAGAGTTTGATGATGACACTGTGATCTGAAGGAATCTTTTTCTTCTACATAGAGTACTGTACTTTCTTGCCTTTTGTGAGGGAGAAATACAACACGTCTGTAAGAAAATCGGAGAGAATATTTTCAAGTCGCCAGTTTGTTTGATAAGCAAAATAAGCTATTAGCTGCGGTGACTGGATCTGGATCTGTCTTAAGCTAGTAATTTGTATTAAATGCCTGTTAACCCTGTTGCTTAAGATTAAATGACAACTTCAATTTGGAATGAATATTCATAAATTTAGAATAATTCTCCGATGTGGCAGTAAAAAGTACAGAAAAGGAAGCCAGCTGAAGATGCCCTAGGTCGGGTGGGATCAGGATAGCTGTTTATTCTGCCAAAAGAGTTGCAGGGTATATTTGTTTGTGTGTCACTTCATTGTACAAAAGGTTTATTATTTGATACATTTTCGTGTCTGTTTTATATGGTAGTAATAGCTTCTATTTGCATAATTACTGGTCACCAAGATTGTACTTAATATTAGGATGTAAAACTGTTGCTCCTCCCACCAAAGGGGTGCGTGTCACATTAGATGCCCAATTATGACTTGACTTGGGGAGGTGGGGTTGGTGAAATATTATATTTTCCTGGATGATCCAAATAATCTGATTGTTTTTTGTTTGATTTACTTTGTAACTTTGTGGTCAAATCATTAGCCTAATGCTAGGTAGTTTGATTTTTTTTTTTTTTTCTTGAAAGTTTTGAGCTAAATATGACTGAATTAAGGAAAAGAATCCTTGTGATAAATCCCAGCTACTTTAGAGTAGCAGCTTAGTTTAGTTGAGTCTAGTGTCATTTGTATGCTTCTTAGGTATGGTTATCCAACTGCAAAACTGTAAAGTTCCATCATGTGCTTGTACTGATTCTTGAAATTTTTGCAGGGGATAGAATTGCATACTTTGTTGGTGCAAATTTCACACCCCATGTGATCACAGTTAATGCTGGTGAGGTATGCCTTGAAATGATACTGGATGATTTGATATGTACACTATAAGTTTGCATTTGATATCAATTTAATTTAAATTATCATTGTTTGTTTAACTATAAACTTCCAAGCATTCACCCTTGAGGCCTAGGTGAGGTAAAAATGCATGGTTTATGTATAATGAAATCAGGGAGTTGCTTTCACTTGTTCATTAGTATAAATGAACTGATCAATTGAATCATCTACCAACAACCCACGAGGCATGGGTTGAATTTGCCATGCCTCTACCATCTATTTCGTACTTGGAATGGGGCCATTACCTCTATTGATGCTAAGTTAAAGGAGGAGGATACAATGCACTGTTTCAATGTCTCTGATTTTTCTTTTCTGGCTGTTTGTGTTTCTTATGTTTCCATTTTGTCATAGGATGTTACAATGAAGGTCATGTCATTTTCTCAGCAAGGAGCTCGTGCTATCTGCATTCTTTCTGCAAATGGTACAATCTCAAATGTCACACTTCGTCAGCCTACTTCTTTTGGTGGTACTCTAACATATGAGGTATGGCTCTGAATCTATTTTCAATATAACTTTATAAAATTGAGTTGCAAACCAATTTTAAAGATAAATGGATTTGCTGTAGAGCAATTGTAGAAGATGCGCTTCTTTTAGGCACTATGATTGGTCTACACAACAATAGTAGTCTTTACCCTTCCCTTTCTTTTTAATCTTTTTTTTTTCCCTTCTGCTTCAGTAAACAAGATGCATGAAGGGAGACCTGTGAAAAATAGTGGCAAACAAAACATGTTATTGTTATCCACTCCTAAGTGGTATAATAGCATGCTTGTCGATTAAAACTTTAAAATTAGAGGCCACTTTGTAATTCGTGAAGATGAGTGTCTGGGATTTTTGTATTGTGCTTCGTACTTATTTTCTTGGATAGGGTTTGTAATTTTCAATTCTATCTTTTATTACATTGACTACCTGATTGATGTGGATTAGATAAGAAGGACTAGCACTGTGCTGCTAAATGTGTGTGTACTTTTCTGATATATTGCTTAAGCAACTTTTTATTTCTCTTCTATCATCCTCTTTGCATTTGATGCCATCTGATATTGAGGTATTTTCCTTCTCCTCAGGGTCGTTTTGAGATACTTTCCTTATCTGGTTCATTTATGCCAACTGATAATGGAGGAACAAAGAGCAGATCTGGTGGGATGAGCGTCTCTTTGGCAGGTCCAGATGGGCGTGTTGTGGGTGGTGGACTTGCTGGTCTGTTGGTAGCTGCTGGGCCGGTGCAGGTATACCATTTTGTTACAACTTGTAGGAGAGAAGAGAAGTACAAAAAGATTTAAGGTTGTTAGGTGTATTCATTATGATAAAACTTCTAGAACTGAAGCCTTAAATGAAAATTCCCATCTTTCCCCTTCTCACTTAATGTAAACACTGATTTTGTACAATGCAAATTTCCGATTGTCTTTAGGCATTTGCCAATGAATTATCATGCTTTAACCGCATTCTTTATGAATTCCTTTGAATGCATTAGGTTGTCGTTGGTAGTTTTCTACCAGGTCACCAGCAGGAGCAGAAACACAAGAAGCAGAAAATTGAAATCGTACATGCTGTTGCTCCTGTGAATGTTCTCACTGCAGAGGAGATGAAAGGTGCATATGGTGGAGTGAAGCCAGTTCTCATACAATCTTCATCTTTTCATGGAGACAATTCGGCTTCTCTTAACCCTATGCAGGCTTTTAGGAACTCCACTTCTGACAATAAATCTTCGTCACCTGAAGATGAATCTAAAGGTCCTGACCTATCCAACTGTGAGGTTTCTAGCTGATGACGTCTTATATATGCTGGCTGTATTTTAATTGTTTTATGGCAGACACAACAGCATTTAGGAATATATTCGACCTTGTTAGAGACAAATATAAACAAAGTGGCTACTATTAAAAACAGGCTAGGGTTTAACATCATATGGATTTTAACCCAGAAGTGTACGTTTTGTTTGTTAGATTTAGGTAGAACTTGCAGTTGTTAGGATCATTGTGTGTCTGTTGTCATCATGTATTTTGTAGTGTTTGTGTTATTGTTGTAGTAGATGTATGAAATCTGGTGTGTCAAATCTTCTGGTCAACTGCTTTGTAGCTGAAAAATTCAAGTGCCATAATATTTTTGTTATGAATCACTTGTATTTCTTACAATTTAAGACACTGAATTTCTTTTTTCCCTCTAGTTGTGGAATGTATCATAAAATGATTTTTGGTTTGGAGATGCCCTTCAATATCCATTTGTTGTCTCGTGCTTAATTACGATTTGAAAAAGTTCAAATTATTGTAGAGATTATCAAGATTCGAATCAATTTGTAAATTCATGATTAGCTCAATCGAATATTTATCTGATTTTAGTTATCTTAATATTAATAATATAATCTAAAATTATTTAGAAAATAAATTAAATAAATATTTCTCTGTTCTTTTACTAATTAATTGATTTTTCAAGGCACTTAATATTTCTCTATTTGTCTAAAAAAGAAATGAAGCTGAGGTTATCTCCAAAATCAAGTCAATTATGGAGCTCTTCTATTGATGATCAAGCGTATAAAGACTGAATTTCATGTTCAAGATTCAAGAGCATATGTATACGTGAACATTGCTTTCTTAACACATAAGAAACAAAACCTAGTGAATTAACATTTTCTTGTTCTAAATTTTAAGTTCTACATGAACTATGATGATTCTGCCTTCCGTCCTCTATTGGTTTTGTTTCCATCAAGTGAATGCTTCGTGTTTCCCATTTGTGTATGGGATGTTCACTTTTGATATAGCAATTCGATCCTATTAGGATCGTGAAAATAATCAAATTGCAGAAGCAGAAGATGAGAAGAGAGTTGGAAGCAGCCTGAGTTATCAATTCCAATGTAAAATCAAACATATAATGCAAGTCAAAATAATAAAAAAAGAATAACTGTAACTGTTATATTGGCAGAGGGAATGGCTAATATATAGAGAGATTTTGAAAGCCTTCTATATAGATGGGAAAAGATTGAAGAGGACAAGTTTAGGACTAGAATATTAATTTAATCACTGAAAACAGATGACCTGGGACTCATCATACGTATTCATGGCATTCATGATAATCTTCTTAATAATGGAATACTGATTTAAAATTCAGATAGTTCATCACGACCAACTAAAGAAGTATAAAATAAGATATGGTTGATGAAAGAAACATGAAACAACTTTCGCGGCTAGAGCACTAAATATATACACTAGTTTGACTTTGATTGGATAACCGAGGAAATGGCACATAGTTTCTACTTTTCTTTTTTGAAAAAAAGAACAAAAAAAAAATAAGGAAATGAGACAGTTATATATGCACTTGTGGATGTGAATCTACAAAGGGAAAAGAAACTGGAATAAGACTAATGTCAAACTGCAACAACAAACGTGTTACTTCAAAACCAAATGGCAAAGGCCAATAGAACATGATGCCATGACCTAGCAAAGATGAGCTTAATGCTATTACAAGTACAAGCCCTTCCAAAAAAACAATCGTTAAATTTGTAAAGAAATATTACAGTGTAACATCAAGACATGGTTGGAACATAATTAATTTTCATTCCAATCTTTCATAAACCAAAACCAATGGCTGACATATCACTTCTTACTTTTCTTATTTCCTGACACAACGTGTTGTCAGGTATCAGCTCTCTTCTGCTTCTTCAAACCTTTCCTCCCTTCAAATCAAAATTTGGAGTCCCTTGCTTCCGTTTCATTTGTTTCTTTGCTAGTCTATTTTAGCTTCCCCGTTTCCAAACTTGTTTGGCTTTTTTTCGGCTAAATTACATCCATTATCCCTAAATTTAATTTTTAATTCATTGTTATCTCTAGATTTTGATTTGTCAACCAAAAATTCTCTGATTTCAATTTTATCGCACCGATTATCCTTCCGTCTGTTTTCCGTCAATTTCTCAAACGAAAATATGACATAACCTTCATTTATTATTTTTAAACCTAATTTTACCTTTTTTTAGATGTCACATCATATCCATCCACCCACCCACCCACCCACTCACCTACCTACTCACATTTTTATCCTCTCCCGTTTTTTCTTTCTTTCTTCTTCCTTGATCTTCTTCTTCAATCCAACCATCTCACTTCCATTGATTTTCTATCTTTTCTTCTCTTTGTTTTTTCACTCATTTTCCATCCCTTTCTCTCCTGCCAAACAAAATTCAAGTAGAAATCAAATTTCATTTGCATCATTAAACCTAAATTAAAACCTTAAGCGAAGTAAACTCAAGTTTTTTTTATTTCTTACATTATCTCCATGAATGAAATAAATCTGTTGATTTGTTGCTCAAAATTTTTCTAATCTCATGGTGGGAAATATTTTCGCAGTGAAATTCTCTCACCAAACCAACTCCTCTTTAGTTGTTACTAGCAAAGAAAACCTCAAAAAAATTAAAATCAGATATGGATTTCTAAATTTTCTCCATTACACTCGAGTGGGTCATACTTGGCTATTTTGCAAAACTGGATACGATAAAGAATTCTAAGATCCAAGATGATAACACCACCGTCACTATTGATGATCCTCTGTACAGATCCACTAAACCAATCCCAACACTAAATCTTATCGGCATTCCTCCGCTCGGGTCAAAAAATGACAACTGGGTTTGATTGGAACTCCTTCCACTATTTTTCATTTTCTTTGATATCTTCATCAGTTGGATTTTCTTTTTTCTGATCATAGGTAGGAACAGGAGAGATGACCATTCAATTTAGCAGAAATGAAGAAGAAGAAGACGATAGAGAATGGACTAAAAGAGAAAAATAATGGATGAGAGAGAGAAGTAAAAACTTTGGTGGGTGAAGTTGATTAATAGAGGGGGTTTGCTGATGTGAAATATTGGGAGAGATGAAATAAGGTTTAAAAATAATAAATGAAGGTCACGTCATATTTCTGTTTGAGAAATTGATAAAAAATAGATAGAAGGACAATCGGTGTGATAAAATTGAAGTCGGAAGATTTTTGGGCGACAAGTCGAAATTTAAGGATAATGAAGTTTAAGGATAATGTGTGTAATTTAGCCGCTTTTTTTCCAAATCGATATCCGAGAGGGTCTCTTCTTATTTGGCCTTTCAAAAGACTTTCCATCCTCGAAGCCTCAAAGGACATATTCATTTCACCATCTTTATCGCCCCCATGAAAACCCACCTTGTTGCTTTTGCTTCCTCCACGTCCTTAACTGTCTCTATCTCCAATTTGTTCAGCATAGCTGAACCTAGAAAGTCTCTTGGCTTCTCTAGCCATCCTTCTCTGCTCAGGCTCCTTAATGTTTCTCCTCTCAGCCAAAAGCCAACTCTTCAATTTCTCCATGTGAGCATTTGATTTCACCATCTTCGCATGATAAGCATCACCTCCTGATTTCACCATTAGGAGGCCTGAGAAAAGGGGACCATGGACTCGAGCTTCTTGAAAACCCGCTTGGCTCCCACCACCACCACCACCCCTGCGCCGTGACCCTCCTCCGCGCGCCGCGGGGGGGGGGGGGGGGGGGGGGGGGGGGGGGGGGGGGGGGGGGGGGGGGGGGGGGGGGGGGGGGGGGGGGGGGGGGGGGG
>CANXYC010546461.1:0-12582 GCA_948193065.1 Aleurites moluccanus | reverse complement strand
AAAAAAAAAAAAAAAATGGCAGATATTACACATTCCCTTAAATCATTTTCTACTTCTAAATATGGTGATAATTCCATAAGAACTCGAAGGACTGCAAAATGACCATTTTGCCCCCAGTTTACAAAATTTCAAGTTTCTTTCAATTTCTTCCTAACAACCTTTGATGTACTTTTACATGTGTAAAACCATCTAAAACATGCATATTCATTCAATTTAAGCATAAACATGCATCATACATATCATGCAAACATATAAGAAAACCCCCTTTGGTTTGCCTCTAAAGATTGTATTCTAAGCCTTTTCAACTGGAGTGTTACACTATTTAGCTTCTGAAATTTAGCGAAATTAATATTTGGGTCCCTGCAGTTTCATAAAGTAGCTGTTGGGTCCCTAATATTTGATTCCGTCACAATAATTGGTCCTTCCGTTTATTTGGCCGTTAATTATCATTAAAAAGACGAAAATACTCTTAATTTTTTTATCAAATTTTCTTTTTCATGCCATTCCATTAAGACCTACCTCAAATTTTCTTCACTTTTCTTCACAATCAAACATTCATTTTTCCACAGAACTTCACTAATCACAACACCCACACACAAATTTTACTTCCTTTAATTTCAACAAACCCAAAATTAACACAATTAATTAATGTATTAATTAAGCACAAAAAAAAAAGAAAAAAGAAAAAACATCACAGTATAAAGAAAAAACAAGAAAATATATGAATATGAGTTTTTTTATAAAGGAAAATGGAAAGAAAATAATGAAAAAAAAAAATATAAAGGTTGAAGATGAGGGTATTTTGAAAAAATAATTTATTTTATTTAATTTTTAATTTTTTTAACATAAAATTTGAAACAAATCGATGAAAATATCAATTGTTGTGACGGAATCAAACATGAGGGATCCAATAACTACTTTCTGAAAATACAGGAATCTAAGTGTTAATTTTGTTAAACTTTAAGTGCTAAATAATATTTTATTAAAAAAAAATCCCATCATTGCCAAAGAAAAAAATGATTTTGCTTCAATTACAAACTTCAACCAGAAATAGCATACTTTCATGAGTTCATTATATATATATATATATATATATATATATAACCTTTTTATATATATATTTCTTTTATTTTCTTCTTTTATTGTTTTTGGTGTACATATGTATATATTTCTAAACTAATTATGTAGGAAATAAAAACAGTACTTCTATTTAAATATAATAATGATAAAAAAAAACTTCAATCAATATATTTCTTTTTCTTTTTAAAATTACATTAGTTTATCAAAATCTTTTAATGCATCTATGAAAGGAAATTTGTAATTATTAATATTAAATTTATTTTTTTTACATAAAATAAGACCATAATTATATTTTTTAGAAATTTATATAATTTGATGTTGTAGAAAATTAACCAAAGATAAATATATTTTTGACATTAATATAGATAGAATTAAATTTTTCTATACATATGTGGTGTGCAAAAAATACATATTTCTTACTGAAATATAAGTAATTTGTTTACCATCAAGTTTATTTATCAAATTGAGTAGTAAATAGTTGATTCTCATTAAATAAAATCTTGAGTTCGAATCTTGTAAATAGAAAAAATAGGTATTTAGTGAGTTTTATTCTCCTTATGAGTTTCATCTTGTTCAAATTCAAATTACACGAAATCAGTAGCTGCCGAATATCGAACGATTTCATAAAATAAAAAAAAAAATAATTAATATAGGTTAGATTGTGTTTGGCCTCTTCATCTCATAATTTGAATTTTTTTTGAGTTGGATATATATTTAGTATAATTTAAAGTATGATGTAAGAATATTCATGCATGAATTTGAGATTAGATTTAAGAAAAATATTAATTTTAATATTAATTAAGTGAATTAATATGGGGTGGAGTGCCTTAGTTGTTTGACAAAACTGTTGAAACAGAAATAACCTTTTGAAAAGCAAGGAGATAGCAATTATAGAAAGAACCCAATCTTCAACAAAGTTTAACGCGGATTGTCAAAACTTTTACAGAATCAAATGAGCAAAATCAAAGCTAAGAAAAGAATAGAATCATAAATTGAACACTTTAAATTAGTCTTAGACTGCCCCACTTAAGTATGCTTTTTCTTAATTAATTTTTCTTTTTATTGTACTTCTAAATGAGGTTAGCCTTTATATATATATACACACACACACATATCTCCTAGTAGAA
This sequence comes from Aleurites moluccanus, assembly GCA_948193065.1. Taxonomy (NCBI): domain Eukaryota; kingdom Viridiplantae; phylum Streptophyta; class Magnoliopsida; order Malpighiales; family Euphorbiaceae; genus Aleurites; species Aleurites moluccanus. Next base: position 10,375 of record CANXYC010546461.1, on the reverse strand, counting down.
AGATTATACAACTCAGAATTTATCCCAAAAAAAGATAGACAATATTTTAAGGTCTAATCATAAAGATTATTACATTTGTAATAGGGTCGACATGCTTTATAAACAATATAGTCTTTTATATATATAGATTTCTAGAGAGTCAATGTATAATATTATTGATATTTATAGATTCTTGGACCTATTTTATGATAATCTTGAAGAAAAGAAACCGAATTTCAACAAAAGAATATTGAATGGGGCTAAAGAGATCTCTAATAAGTAATATTCTTAAGAAAATCTAATACTATTCAAATATCAAAATTGATGAAAGTTGCAAGGAAAAAGAAGTGGTTACTTCCCTTGTGAAAGTTCCGCGAAACAATGGTGTGTAAATGTTTTAATTGAAAACTGTCATGATCATACAAACTTTAGAACAACGAGAAATATTTATCATGGCTTTTTAGTACGCATTTAATATGGTATTTATGTGAAAGACAATTTCAGAGATAATGATAATTCAATATTAGGAGTGAAGCTATCAAATATTTCAAAATACTAATTACGGAATACAAGTAAATGAAATTATTAGGGCTTGGCTTTATCCTTCACAAGTGAATTTGTTTTGCAAAATGAATATATAATTGATATATTGCTCCTTCAATAGCATATGCATATAGTTTTTTTTTTTCCCCTAATTGATCAAGAGGATTCTTGAATTAATTTACACATTAATCCAAATTAAATTTTTTATAATTTTATAATGATCTATTTGGATGATAAAAATTTAGAATATAAATTTGGATTTGAATTATATTCCTTATTTAGATTATTAAAATTAAGTGAATTTGAATTTGATTCAATCAATAGTGAAATCTAACTTTTTAAAAGTTTAGTATTTTAAATATTTTTTTTTTATCTAGTTATTTCAAATTTTTTATTTTTATTTTTAATTTAAAATCTCTATTTAAAAAAAAAATAAATTTCAAATTTCAAATTTTTTATTCTTTCTAAATAAGAAATTTATAAATTTATAAATTTATAAATTTATAAATTTCAAATCATGAATTTGAAATATAAGATTTAAAATCAAAATTTCAAATTCAAATTTATGGATCCAAGTACAATCTAAATTAATTTACATATTAAATCTTCTAGTTAGTAATCTATTATTTCATAGTTATATTTTCAATTAACCAAAAATGTTATATATTTTACACAAAAAGTATTTAGTTTTTTTTTTTTAACTTTTAATATTGAAAAAAATTATTTGATGAGATTATAATCTTAATATTTATGTGTAAATAATCTCATATTGTGCAGTCTTACCATAAAATATGATTTAAAGATATTTATGATTATTTGAAAAAAAATATCTCATATTTAATTTATATATTTTAAAAATTATTTTTATGTAAGTTGATTTAAAGAAATTTTAATAAGGTTAAATGAACTCTCTTATTTCCTAAATTAAAAATTAAAAATCATAATGAACTCTCTTATTTCCTTCACTAAAAATAAAAAATAATAAGGGATATGTTATGTTATGTGATATGATATGTATGGGCATGGGAAGCAAATCTTAGAAGGGCATCAAGACAGAAAATTGGCCTCTCTTTGTCCACCACCACTCCCCACCTGCTCAAGAATGAGATGTGGTAAACGCCATATGGATTGTACGAGCACGCGAAATTAAAAAAATTTATTTAAAGAGTTAAAATTAATAATTAATTTTTTATAAATTTTTATAATAATTTTTATTTAAAAAATAATTAAATATATTTTTCATAAAAATATATTTTTAATTAAATAAATTTTTATTAATATTTTAATAAAAATTAAATTTTAATATTTAAAATTATTTATAAAAATTTATTTAAAAAAATTAATTACTCCCTCGGTTTTATAATAAATATATTAATTTTTTTATACTCCAATTTAATTATTTTATTTTATTTTCTAATTCAAATTATATTTTATTTTAATTTAATAATAATATTTTTATTGAAAATATATTGAAAAATATCAAAATTAATTAGAATATATGGAATATGAGGAAATTAAAAAAGTAAAAAAATAATAAAATAATAAATAAATTAAAAAAAAAGTTAAAATAAATATTTTTTTAATTATAATATTTATTATAAAAGGAAAAATTTATAAATTAAAATTAATTATATAAAAATATAATATATAGAGGGTGTTTGGATAAGAAGCAAAACGCTATAAGTTACGTTTTAGGAGGAAGTTAAAAAGTTTTATGATTTTTAAAATATTTGGGTAAAAAAAAAAAATTAGATTACTTTTAGAATTTAACATAAATTTTAAAAATTAGGAAAAAAAAAAACTTTATAATAGATGTTTATTTTTAATAAAATTAATTATTTTAATAAAATATTTATTTTTATCCAAACACCCCGGCAGTGTCACCTGTGCCTCTAGTTACGCCCCACCTCTGATTTCACATTTGGGAGAAAAAGAAACCTCTGCTGACATCACCTGTATCTCTTGGGGGGATTTTGGTGTGGGCCCCACTCTTCCCTTTCTCTCCCCTTTTGCTTTCATAAAAAAAACTTACTTTTTTTTTTAAAAAAAAATTATTTTTTCTCTCTTACATTACAAAGGAGACTTGTTTTCTTTGTATAGACCAATATATATATGTATATAATACAAACCCACCTCTCTTCTCTCCTTAACATTTCCCATAAAGATTTGTTTCTTTATTTTATTCTTTTATTATTATTTGGTTTTTAAGTTTTCTTTTCTTTTTTTTTTCCCCATTGCTTGCTCTGTAATTCAATTCAAAAATCATCTTGGAAAATTTGAAAGATATCTGGTCGGACTTTGCTTTGTGGGGTGTGAATTTTCTTGGATATTTATTTCAATGCCAAAAAAATAAAGAAGCTTCTCTCCCTTTCTATTCTCCTCCTTATCATAGGAACAGATAAGCTACTAATCTGCCAAACCAAGGAACCCTTTCTTGAGAATCATTTATACTTTTTGGGCTTCTTTCTTTCTTTCTTCTTGAGTGTTATTTGGATCTTTAATTAATTTTACTTGCAATGTCCATAACTACAGATTCTAAGTTTCATGTTTTAGCTGTTGATGACAGTTTAATAGATAGAAAACTCATTGAAAGACTACTCAAGATCTCATCGTATCAAGGTACTGTTACTTTCTTGGCAACCAAACCAAAATAAAAGAAAGAAAATTTTTCCATGGGTCTCATTTTTTTCTTTTCAATTGGGTTCTGACTTTTATGTATTATGTTTTGTTATTGCAGTTACTGCAGTTGATTCTGGTAGTAAAGCTCTAGAATTTCTGGGTTTACATGAAGATGAACAAAGCAAGCCAGAAACACCCTTTGTTTCTCCCAACAATCATCAGGTACTTTTTTCTTTTTTCACTTTATAATTCCTTTAAATTCTTCAAACGTCATGAATTTCTCATCTTTCATGATAATTTTCCTTCAACTTTCTTTCTGGGTTTCTGAAATTTTATTTTATTTTATTTTCTTTGTTTCTGGTGGATTTCCAGGAAGTGGAAGTGAATCTTATTATTACAGATTACTGTATGCCTGGCATGACAGGCTATGATTTGCTCAAGAAAATAAAGGTAGGCTTTTTGATTTTCTATTCTCTATTCTCCATTATCTGCCATCATTATATTCTCTGTTTTTTCTTTTTCTTTTTTCTCAATCTTTCTTTTTACAACTGAGATCCCTATCTATTATTGGAAATTTTTTGTTCTTTGAATTTCTTTCCAATGAAATTTTTTTATTTTTCAAGCTCTCTTTTTTAGATTAGTTGTTGCCTTGATGGATCCTATTTTTGCTCACTTGCCAGAGAATGTCAATGAAAAAATCTCTTTGGAATATATTTTCCACCTATTTTTAATCTAAACAAATCAAGTTCAAGATTTTCAAAGAATTACTTTGTCTCACATGTGAACTTCCTTTCATTATGTCATAAAACCATAATTTTCTTGCAATATATATATATATATATTCCATTACAACAAACAGGAAGATTCAAAAGATTTACGGGTCTTTTTGTCTGATTTTTGCAGGAATCATCATCTCTAAAAAACATACCAGTAGTGATAATGTCATCTGAGAATGTTCCTTCAAGAATCACAAGGTAAAAACAAAATTGTAGAAAGGACCAAATCAAGATAGATTTGAATTTATTTTTTACTGTTTTTGGGAAATGTAAGGAATCTAAAATCTGGGTTTTGAGGCAATGAAACTGACTAATGATTAAATATAATTTTTGGTAACAGATGTTTAGAGGAAGGAGCAGAGGAATTTTTCTTGAAGCCAGTACAGCTATCAGATTTGAATAGGCTTAGACCTCATATGTTGAAAACAAAAATCAAGAATCAAAATCAAGAAAACCAACAAGAATTAGAACTAGAAAACCCAGAGATTCAATCACAACCACTACAATCACCTCCACCACCACCATTATCACAACCACCATCACCACCAGCGGCCAACAATAACAAGAGGAAGGCTATGGAAGAAGGGATTTCACCAGATAGAACAAGACGTAGATACAATGATATCACCACTGTGGTCTAATTAATCAAGAAATCTTTTTTTTTTAATTATTAGTTTTTTTTTTTTTTTTCTCTTTTACAATGCAATTCAGATATCTTTATTTTTATTTTTTTTGAAAGTAGAATTCAGTGTTGGTTAACACAGGCTCAATAGGAGAGTGTAGAGATAGAGTTGTTTCATGTGTACATTTTACACGAAGACATTTCTTCCAATTTCGTTTGCCTAATTGGAGTAAAAAAGAATTAAGGATCCAAAAATAACAGATGTGAATAGCTTTTCAATACTTGCAAGAAAGCAAAATTTGAGGTCAATGAGAAGATATGGCTGAAGAGGTAAAAGGATTGAGATTTCTGTTAAACAATAAGCCCCTATTCTTGTAAAAATAGAGCTTGATTTAAAAAAAAAAAAAAAAAAATCTAAGTTTTGTATTTCTTTTATAATTCTATTGCAGTTTTTAAATTTTGGTATTTTTGTTATAAATCAATTTGAAATCACTAAAAAAAAAAAAAAAAATTGTAAAGACATTTTTATTACAATCTCATGAATGAAAATTTATTTGTAAATATAATATAATCAAATTTTATTAATTAAAAAATATATTAATTAATTGATAAATTAATAATTTATTAATTTAAAGATAGAATTTATATAATTCAATAAATATATATTTAATTAACTAAAAAAAGAATTATGTTTTATAAATATTATAATCAATTCAATATGAATTTAATGAATTAAAAAAAATTATAATCATTTAAATAAGAATTAATAAAAAAAAATATGTAATCAATTAAATATAAATTAAATAAATTGAATAAAAAAAATATGATAACAAATATGAATTAAATGGAATAAAAAAATAAAAATATAATTACTTGAATTTAAAATAATTTTTTAAAATTATATTTTAATAAAATATTATAGTTTATTTTATATATATAATATTAATAAATTATTAATTTTAACCATATAATTATATAAGAAATTTTTAAAAATATTATTTTATTAATTTATTAAATATTAATTTATATTAGTTTTACTATATACTTCCGTGTATATAATATATGGAACTACTTCCGTGTATGTTGTTGAACAAGCAGTTCATTGATAAGATATTTATGTTGTAGTTAAATTTCAAAATATTCTATGTATTCAAGCTATCACCTCCCTTAAAATTGTCTTCAGAGATCTAAAATATTTTTGGCTTCAATGCATCAGGGCTAGAGAGAGAACATACCTTCATCAGGATAAGTCGAATATAAACCCAAGATCTCCATCAAGAGAGAATAGTTTATAAGATTGAGAGTTTTTCTACTTTTATTTATTTATTTTATTAATTAAATTCAAATTATATTTTCAATTCATAACTTCAAAATGCTGAAAATGATTTTAAATTTATAAGATTGAGAGACTTTGCTTCATGAGCCTGTTACCATTTGAAAAGCTAAAATAAATTAGCAATCTACCATTGAAGATGATAACTCTTAAACCCCATTTGATGAACTGTTGTCTATATAGCTAACTGATGGTCACAAACGTTGCGTAAAATCATTATTAATTATTAACTATTAATATATTTAATAGTTATTAAAAATAAATATTAATATTTATTTTTTTTATTTAAATAAATAAAAACTATTTAAAAAAAAAAAATCTAAATTAAAATTTTTGTTATCTAGAAAAAAGCTAATAATCGTAACACAAAAAACACATTGAAAAAATTCACACTCGCAGCTTTCTATCCCAAGAATTTAAAGTTTCAACTTCTAGCAGTACAATTCTTTAAAGATCACTTTTAAAAGGGTACTAAATGTCTTCCAAGTATAGACAGATATTAACTGAACATTGAAGATTGACACTGCAAAATGCCAATATGCATCATTAGTCTCGGAAATTTTGAATATGATTTCAATACACATATTTTGAATCTAAAAATTACATTTTACCTTTTGGTAAAAGATTATTTTATCAAATGTAAGACAACAATCTAAATTCCAAACGGAAGAGCAGAATTTCCATATTAATACACAACCCTATTAACAGTAACTGCTTTATCATCACACCAAAATATACCTAATATGGTAAAAATCATATGATTCCCGTTATTATGAAGGAAAAGCAAAAAAAAAAATGGGATACCTGTTGCATTATTTTGATCTTCTCTTTCTCCTAAACAATCCCATAGTGTCGTATGCTACAAACTATAGTCAGTGAAATTTTACAAACCAATCAATACCTCAGTAAAATTATACAGCTGAAAGCTTGTCCCCTTCTAAAATGCTATATACAGAGCCCCAGGCCAAGGGTTTCATTTTGACCTGTGGTAAAGAAGTGGGCATTAGTAAGCTCTGCCATAATCTAAACAGGAGAGCTAAAATGAATAGCAAAAACTACCATAATCTAAACAGGAGAGCTAAAATTAATAGCAAAAACTGCCATAATTACTGTCATAAATAATCCTGAGTAAATTTTATTGAGCATGCTTAAGTTACAATATACACCTTCCAATTTGGAACTACTACTAAAATGAATAACAATCTGCTACTACTAAAATAACAAAATATAACATGCTAACCTATTGTTAGCTATTGAAAACAACAAATTGCTTTGCAACAATGACCATATTAGTAGTGATTTACGTAAATGTTCAAACTAAAAGGACAGGTGCCTTGTTTATTTTCTTAAAAATTAGAAAAAAAAATTATGGATTTAAATATAAATTATTAAAACTTATTTCCTTCACATTTCCAAAAACTCCTAATTGGTGATTGGAGTTACTTTTGTTCCAGTAAAAGAACACTGTCCCCCTACACTGATAAAGACCCACATAATAATCCTATAACATACTTTGATTTTGTTGGTCAATAAAGAAAAATGTTAAACAGCAGCCATACTTTCTTCAGGTCAAACATCTGATAACATATAGAAAGAACTAAAGCTAACCATCTTTAATGTATTTCATTAGATGGAGAAATGAATTCCCAGAAAAAGCCTAACATAAATTGAATTTCAGTAAATGATCAAGATCACCAATTCATTCAGAAAAAAGTTACGAGAAATTCATCTTATTTGCAAATGAATAATCCTGCAGAAGAATTCATTGGCAAATAAATAAGAAATCAATTAATACTAAGGACTTACAGTTAAAAGTTAGTGTTATTCACTTCCAAAATCATCATAACTCACACCTTCTGATATAGTGTCCAACCTTTTATCGTCTCCTGTAAGGCCCGGGCACCAAATTAGCTTCATACTCCTGTAACATAGCAAACATTATGGGAAATGGCAAAAAGATAAACCTTGATGTTCTCTTTCGCGGGAGTCCAAGAAGTTTTCATTGTCTGATGCTAGAAAGGGTGATCTTGGATAGTTCTCCAATATGTCTGAAAATTTTTAAACCGGGAATTGAAATTTAAAATTAAATCTAATATTCATAAGTTGGCTGAAACCATAATCATAAAATGTAATAAAATTTTACATTGGCTATTACCTACCGCAACGCTCTTCTTTTATCCGGGCTTAAGACCGGCTAAACAAGAGAAATTCATACTTAAATGGAGATGAATAAAGGAAGATCTTTTTAATATTCATTTTTAAAAACAAGGGAGACATTCATAAATAGAGGCTTACTAGTGTGTATCCAGTTAGAGAAGGCTCAAGAGACTTTTATATTTTAATTGAGTTGCATGAAAAGTCACCAATGAGACCTTACCTTTTCGCTGTGTTTATGGATGAATTAACAAAATACATACAAGAGGAAATCCCCATGATGCATGATATTCACAGATGATATTATATTGGTAGATAAGACATAAAATGGAGTTAATAGAAAGTTAGAGTTGTGGAGGAGCACGTTAAAGTTCAAATGTTTCAGATTAAGTAGAAACAAGACATAATACATGTATTGCGAGTTTAGTAAAGGATGAAATGGGGATAATGAGGAAGTTAGTTTAGATGGAGTGACATTATCCTAAAATAGCCATTTTAAATATTTAGGTTCAATCTTTCAACGAGATGGAGGTTGTGAAGAGGATATTTACTATAAGATAAAAGCTGAGTAGTTGAAATTGAGACTTATCATAAGAGTTTTACGTGACCGCAAGATTCCCAATAAATTGAAAGGAAAATTCTATCATATGGCTATTCGATCAGCTTTGTTAAATGGTAGTGGGTGTTGGATAATGAAAACATGTATTGAAAATGAGTTTGGTCAGATTAGAATGGATACGATATGTAATGAAAGCATTAGAGATAAAGTATGAGTAACTTTGATTGAGGACAAGATGAAACGGTGGAAATTAAGATGGTTTGGACACGTGAACTGGAGACCTAGGGAGACTCCATTAGGAAGGTTGAACATGTTATAATAGAGGAGAGGAAAAAGAGAATGAATAGATCTAAACTAAATTAGAGGAGAGGAATATAATATGATTTAGATGCATTAAAATTAGTAGAAAATTATGAACAATTGAAAGAGAATTCTATTTCTCTTATTTTTATTTTCTCTACACTCCCCCTCAAGCTGGTGAGTAGTTATTCTCCATTCCCAGCTTGGATATGATTGTCTGAAAATCTGAGCTGTTCAATCCTTTAGTTAAAACATCTGCAAGTTGACCACGTGTAAGAACATAGGGTGTACATATCAATCCACTCTCTAGCTTCTCCTTAATGAAATGTCTGTCCACTTCAATATGTTTTGTCCGGTCATGTTGTACTGGGTTATGAGCAATACTAATTGCGGATTTGTTATCACAATGAAGTCTCATAGGACCATCCAATTTAATCCTCAAGTCTTCAAGAATAATCTTCAACCAAAGTAACTCACAAATGCCTTGGGTCATAGCTCGAAATTCAACCTCTGCACTTGATCGAGCCACGACGTTTTGCTTCTTACTCCTCCAAGTTACTAGATTCCCACCAAGAAAGGTACAATATCCTGAGGTTGACCTCCTATCAACAATTGACCCAGCATAGTCTGCATCAGTATATGTTTTTAGCATCAAACCTTCATTTATTATAAATAAAATACCTTTTCCTGGTGTTCCTTTACGGTATTATAGCACTCTGTGAGCAGCTTGCAATTGAACTTTCTTTGGATTGTGCATAAACTGACTAATTACGCTTACTGCATAGGCTATATCTGGCCTTGTGTGAGACAGATAAATGAGTTTTCCCACAAACCTTTGATACATCTCTCTATTGACGGTGGCATCTTCCTCTGCTATACCAAGTTTAAGGTTAGAATCTATAGGAGTGCTTGCTGGTTTACATGCAGTTTTTCCGGTTTCTTCAAGAAGATCCGTAATATACTTCTGTTGAGAGATAAAGATTCCTTATCCAGAGTGTGCAACCTCAATCCCAAGGAAATACTTCAGCCTCCCTAATGACTTAATCTCAAATTCTTTAGCCAAACACTTGATCAACACCTGTTTTTCTGTATCATCATTCCCTGTTATTATTATGTCATCAACATACACTAAAAGAGCTGTAACTTCCCCTGAAGGACAGTGTTTGATAAATAGTGTATGATCTCTCTGACTTTGCTTATAACCACTTGCCAACATGACTCTAGTAAACCTTCCAAACCATGCTCTTTGTGATTGTTTGAGGCCGTACAAAGATTTCTTCAATCTACACACAGTATTAGTAGTCAAGTTCTTCCCATATCCAGGTGGAACCTCCATATATATCTCTTCTTCCAACTCCCCGTGCAAGAAAGCATTCTTAACATCGAACTGTTGTAAATCCCAACCATAATTAGCTGCTAGTGACAATAATACTCTTACTGAGTTCATTTTTGCAACAGGAGCAAAGGTCTCCAAGTAATCAATCCCATAT
>CANXYC010546459.1:0-13112 GCA_948193065.1 Aleurites moluccanus | reverse complement strand
AGCTCTGTCAAATCTCATAGGAATCAATAAAAGTATGGAACAAATCAATAGATATCAATATACAATATCAATCTCATCAAGTAGCAGTAACTCGTGAATAATCAAACGAGACTATGATTTAACAATATATAAGCAATAGATGAATTAATAACCAGTAGTAACATGATTAGCAATTAACAATGGGATGGATCAAAAGTTGGACAAAACAAGTCAAGAAGTTGGGTCAATTGGCATGCCATTGTCGCTGGTGACAATGGCATTCAAATGATAGGCCTATGGAAGAAAACAATAGTAGGCCTATGGAATTTGAACTAGACATTTCATCGAACACTTGGTGTGCAACAATGGATGAACATTTTGGCAAGGTATTGGTGCAACATTAAAATTGCCCCAATATCAATCATCAAACATACAATGTAGGCTATTCAATAGGCATTTGGTTTCCATCAATAAACAATATATAAATGATCAATATGGCATGGAAAACCAAAAGAAAGACAAGGCAAAATTCAAGGCAAATTAGGCACATGTGGTTCGGCCAAATATGGATTTCTAAGGGAGGTTTCCAATCATCAATTCAATGCAATATACATGTTATATGATGCATATTAAACTCACCTAGCACTTCAAATTAGCTAGCAAAATTAATTTGCCACCAATTCCTTCAAAGTAGGCAAGATAGGCAATCTTCAACTTCTTGATTTTCCACACCAAACCAACCACAAATAATTCATCTATTAGCCTCCAATTAACATATTCTAAACTTAATTAACATGAACTAATACAAAATCAAATAGCCAAATCACACAATTTCAACGTAGAGTTTCAAATTAGGGAAAAGTTACCAAATGCATCAATTGATGCAATTAATCATAAAACTCACCTTATTTAACTTCTAAAACATATAAATCAAGCATTAAACCAAAGAAATCGCATCTTTACCTTAGAATGATGTGTGGGCTGAAAATCATAAGCCAATCAATCTTGAAATTCTTTTATTTTCCAAGCAAAACAAAGTTGGAAATCAAAGGATTAAAGGTTTGATCAAGGTTTTCTTTAGATTTTCTTTAAGAAATGACTTGAAAATGGAGGAAGAAATTGAGAAGAAGGGTTCAGCCAAGCTTGATGGAAGAAGAGAAATGACCAAAAAATCTATTAAGGCATGCTTATATACTAAGTTAAAATGGTAAATTACAATTAGGCCCTTAAATTTTTCAATAATCATATTTTGACCCCGACTTCTTCTGTAATTTATTCTGACAATTCTCTTGAGAATTAGATTTCAAAGTGGGAATTCAAATAGCTTATTTTTATCTGTACTTTATTATAAAAATACTTTCAGAGCCATTTTGAAACTCAGATAGTTGATTTCCCACTATACCCCTAAAGTTCCACTTATTTATGATTTTGTCATTACTTACTTTTCAATGTTCCTAAATATTTTTTACCTCTTCCTTTTCACCATAATTTCACATATAATTATATGATTCTTTACCCTATGGTCTGAATCAGAAATTCATCCGTCGACCGGACTGTTATTTTCCCGAAAGTGTAATTAACACCGACGTTTTCCGAGACAGTATCTCAGATACATTCTACTGTGTTTCAAAAATTTTCTTTAGTTATTTTGATGTTCCCAGACCAATAACTGATTATAATATTGTTCAATTATAGTTGCAATTCCTAGGGTATTACAGTCAGTTGGATTTTTGTCGAGTCAATTATGCCATTTTTCCTCTGACAATAAAGGTTATTTAAGTATTTTTATTTTCATTTTGTATTCTTTATCTAGAGCTCCGCATTGTTATGTATTTATTGGTTTTATTATTTTATTTCAATTTATTGAAAGTTTGGATTATTTAAATCAAAGATAACAAGGCTTTTTTATTTGAGCGACAACATGTGATTATGATTATTTTATATGATAATTATTTTAATATGATAGCTCTAATGGGCAATGATTTGATATTTATTCAGATTCTACAAAACAAGTGGACAATAGCCCTACTTTATGATAGCTCTAACTGTCATTTTAGTAGTTTTATCGTTTAGTATGATGTCAGACTAACTACGAGTTCTAAAAGTCTTATATTTACCAGTTTTCTAATGTCAGTTACGTGCTTTTAGGTTCGAGGCGTGATACTTTTAAAAACATTTTTTTTTATATATTTATAACACTATATAATAAGTTAATCAAAATATACAAAACTCTATTATTTATAAAATTCAATGGCTTTTTGAATATTTATTTACTTTTATAAACTTTACAAAAAGTTGTAATTGAATACTCCTAATTTCTCAATCCAGTTCCTCTGTCTTATTTAGTATCTCATCTTCTGTCCTATACATTTTTTTTATATGTCACATCATTTTTTTTTCAAAGAAAATTGATAGCCATTTTTTTTTTATAAATAATGTGACGTATAAAAGAATATATGAGATAAGAAATAAGATTCTAAATGAGACAAAAAATCCGAACTGCTAATTGTTATAAATTTTTTTAAAGTATTTAAAAATTATTATTCAATCCCTTTAATTTTTGTGAAATTTTTAAAAATTATTCTTAAATATTCGTGTAAATCCATTAAAATTTTAATTTTTCTCATTCAATACTCCCTCTTAATGTTCACTAATGATTCCACAAAATCAAACATCATTACTTTTCATTGTTTTATCCACTGTGAAATTTGAAGATTTATAAATAAATTTTTTTATGAATTGATTATTTTGTCAAAAAATATTTAAAAATGATGTAAAAAATTTATTTTTAATCAAAATTTTGTACAATAACAAACGTTATTTTTTTATTATTTTGATATCAAATATATTAAAAATTCTTCACATTTTCTGTTTGATTTTTTTATTCATAATTTTTACATAAAAAAATACACAAAAATAAATTTATCTCTATATTTCATTGTCTATTTAATTATTTATTAATTATAATAATAATTAATATATTAATTAATTCACTTAATTAGTATACTATGTCTTTTTATATTAATTCACTTTTAATTATTAAATAACAAATTTGAAGGGATCATTTCACTGGTAGTCCCTGAAGTATTGACTAATGCACACGATCGTCCTTAATCTTTAAAACGTAACACAAAAATCCTTAGATTTTTAACTTAATTTCACTGACAGTCTTTATCCGCCCCAAACTAAGGTTATTTCTATTTTAACCCCCAAAAGTCCTCTTTTTCTTTCAAAGAAATCCAAAACCCCTCCTTTTATGCTTTGATACCATTCAAGTGAGTCTGCCCTCTCTCTAATTAATCTGTTAAGAGATGAAATTACAGAGAGCTATTCTTAAAGATTTTCAAAGAGTTTTTCTTTTATTTCTGATTTCTTTCAGCTTTTTATACTCATTGTGATAACGAGAGCTAGCAACCAGTCCTAAATGACCTTTGTTTTCAAGGAAAAAATCCTTAAATTCACTCTGTCTAAGAGTCAACTCTTCTAAATTTTTGAATAATTTATCTATAGAAATATTTAGAGAGTCTAAATAATCTATAATAGAATTTAATAATCCTATTACAAGATCCTTATTTACACCGTGATCTAGGTTATGATAATCAGGATAAGAGCAACTCGAAAAATTACTGGTCATCCAATAAACGTGCAAAAACACCAAGCCTTTCTAAATAATGAAAATTATTAAATTCAAGTTCTTGGTCTAGAAAATTTTTAAGTTCAAAATCTTTTCTATTATGCTTTTTAAGTCTTTCAATCCTTTCTATAGCAACAGGTAATTCTTTTGTTCTTTGTTCATATAAAGCAAAGAAAGGATCTTGCAGTTTAAGACTGGCACTCAACTCTTTCCTCCTAATTTGAGTTAAAGCTAGACCTCTAAGCCAATTGTTATTAGCAGATCGGGTAGAAGATATAAACGTTTAATTATAAAATTAAAACATTTATAAAATATATACCTTTGTAGACCGGGTCCACTAGGCTTCTGCAACAGTTTTAACCCTCCTTCCAAGCTCATCACCAACAATATCTTTAGAGATATATGAAGGATATGACTTACTGCCCTTTCTTGGTTAGGTCTTACTGCAACACTCATGGATATCAAACCGTTTTAAAGGATGAAAGGTATATAGAAGTAAAATTATTATACAGATAAAGACTTGACAAATATTGTTCTTAAATAAACTCTGTATTTAATTTCACTCCCCTTCTTCAATAAGCTGAAGAGGTATATATAAACATTTTACAAACTAAGCTGGTGTCCATATTACTGTTTGCTAGCTCAAAAGAAAACTAGTACAATAATTAAGATAGGTAGCTGGAATAGTATGCCAGCTTTACAACATTTCAAAACTAAACAGACAGTTGGTGCCTCTAGTACTGTTTTCCATCTATATTCATTACAATAATTAAATAAAGACAAAGACTGCTTTAATTTTACAGCTAAGAAGTCAGTCCTTATTTGGATAAGTTCTTTTCATTAGGACCACAAATTTTAAAGCTACTTTGGTCTGTAGTGCTTTAATATTTGCAGCTAATTCTGAAACGCAATTCCTCAATTATCACACTGAGGCTGACGTCATGGATGACATTTTTTGTCACTCCATCTGTGAGTTGCTGACTGGGGTATCCATGATTTCTCTTATTTCTACATAACCCATAGCCATTTCTTCTGCAACACGTTGCTCTCTGAACTGAGCAACCTTCTTCCAAACCCTTATGGTTTCAGGTTGGAAATCCAGACTTTGATCTAAATCTACTAGTCTCAGAAATAATTTTTGTGCTTCTTCTCGTCCCTTAATTATGGACAATACTCTTGTAATGAGAGTATATTGGGACCAGATTATAACAAATATTTTATCATCTCCGAGAAGGACATAATTACTTGCATAGATTGTCTTATCCAAGCTAGTTTTGAAATTTTCAATTCTCACAGCTTGGGTAATAATCTTGTTTTCTTTATACATGGTAAAATAAAAAATTAAGTTATGATTATTAACCTTCTGTAGCTCAACAAATTCTTTAGCCATAACAGGACGAAGATCCTAAATTTGATAAGGATAATGAACAGTTTCATCCTCACCACAATCCATAATTGTGCTAATAATATAACTGGTAATTATTCTTGAATCGAAACTCAAGAATTCTAAGGATTCCTGCATAATATTTGGAAGTGATTTACAAAGATCTTTATCGTTTCTATTAATCTCGATAATTTCTGTCAGTCATGCGTCTGTGTAGCGGAGACTATCTTTCCCCATTTCTGAGGGAATTCTCAGATTTAGACCTCCATAACCTTGCCAATGGATGTATGGGTGTAGCATAGAACATTCTTTGAGAGAATGATCTATCGAGTCCACCTTCTTAATCTTTCTGGTATAGGCCACTTCTAGCGGAATGTATGAACTCATTTCATCAAGAAGTTTATCCCTCTCCATTACTAATTGAAGGAAATCTTCTTCATCCTTTTTGCGGATTTCAAGTTGTTTTTCTAAATAAGAAATATATGAAACAACTTCATCTGCAAAGTATTGTAATTGCTTGAAGTTTCTTTTGGCTAATCCTCTATGTAATCTAGAACACAACATAGATACGTCTTTTGAAATACCATAGTCGTACTTTATGAAGTACCAGGCATTTTCATCCTTGCAGATGTTTTAAACCTCAGGGTTATCTACCCTCATGATCTTCATGAATTCTTCATGAATGTCATCAGATTCATTTTCAGATTCTTTCATTGTGACTTCCTTAGGAGATTGTTAGATTTCCTGTTTTTCGAATTCAGTTGTTCCAAAAACAAT
The DNA here is from genome assembly GCA_948193065.1 of Aleurites moluccanus. Classification (NCBI taxonomy): domain Eukaryota; kingdom Viridiplantae; phylum Streptophyta; class Magnoliopsida; order Malpighiales; family Euphorbiaceae; genus Aleurites; species Aleurites moluccanus. The sequence goes on along the minus strand of CANXYC010546459.1, from coordinate 7,338 downwards.
ATCCCAATTTAAATCATCACAATCAGGATTTTCATCCTCAAAGCTTTTTTCAGCTTTATCCTCTTTACGAGTTTGGTTTGGAATCTGTGAAGATTCACTGGCCTTTCCACTAGCTTTGTGTTTGTGATCTGACAAATCACCAGAGCTTTTACAACTCTTCTCCTGTAAAGGAGTTTGATTTGGAACTTTTAAATGTTCACTGGTACTTTCAGAAGCCTTTTGGTTTAAAACTTTAGATTCCTTGGCACTTCTACTAGCCTTTTGGTTTGGAACCACTGAAGGTTTACCATACCTTCCACTAGCCTTCTTTGAGCCATCATGGCTACCCTCCTGTGAATGAGTTGGGCATTGCGGCCTTCCCATAATGGCCCTTTCACCTTCATCCTTTTGATGAAGTTCATCGTGAATCTTTTTACTTGTTCAGGAGTAAGGCCTAGTTTTTTTGTTATTTTTTCGTAAAAATCTTCAGGGACTAGCGCTTTTAGCGCCAGAGGATTTTTTACTTTGTTCTTTTGAATCAAAGATTTCTCTTTGGGCTTCTCGTTAACCTTTTTTGGGCTAACCAGTTCTTTTGAATTTGCTGGCTTCTTCTTAGAACACTCTGTAGAGATATGTCCTTCAGATTTACATATCCAGCACATAACATCTTTTGATGCTATAGTTTTTCTTTTCGTTCTTGAAGAACCAGTGCTATCACTCTTGGGATCTTTCTTCCCTTTTTCAACTTTTTTTGTGCATTGTTTTCGAGTGTGACCCTCACTTTTACAAATCCAACATAGCTTATTTTTTGCAGCAGGGTCCATCTGTAACATTAGACAATTCACGAGAAAGAGAATCAACTATTACATTTTTATTAGAAGGAATATATTCAATATCAAACCTGTAATAGCTAAACCATTCTTGCAATTTTAAAAGTCTAGTTTGCCTAGCTTCTTCAAGATTCAGATTCATAAATCCTTTTACATAGGTTGAATCTGTTCTAATTACGAACCTTTTAGGAGCCAGGAAAATGTAAAAGGCTTTTATACCATTTTTAACCTCTAAGATTTCCTTTTCATGGATTGGATAATTTAGTTCGGATCCTTTAAAGGTTCCAAACTAATACTTACAGATTTTTTCTGGTTTCCTACCTTTAATTTTTAATACTGCTCCCTAGAATTTTTGAAGTATCTGCCTCTAGGACTAACTCATCTATATCTGATGGTAAATTAAGACAAGGCAAATTTTTCATTTTATCTTTTACATGTATAACAGTCTGAGTGTCCTCATTATCCCAGAACCAAGGAACTTTATCGGATGTTTTCTTTGATATTTTTCCTAGGTCTTTGGAAAGGTTTTTTACGAATTTTCTAGCATAGTTAGCAAGTCCACAGAATCTTTGTACTTGCTTCCTATGTTCTAATTCGTCAGGAAAGTTAATAAGTTTTTCAGAAATGTGGCTTTGTAGCCTAATTTTTCCTTTTTCAATTTCCATTCCTAAAAAATTTATGTTTTCCTTAAACCATTCTATCTTTCTTTCATATAAAATCATACCTTCATGTTTGAAGATATCAGTCACTTGTTCAAGGTGACTCATGTGTTTTTTTTCGTTGTTACTAAAAACTAACACATCGTTATATAGACCACGCAAAATTTTTTCAATGCTTTAAATGCATTGTCCATTTTGTGCTGAAACACGCCTGGAGCATTTTTCAGGCCGAATGGCATTACCAAATATTCATACATCCCTTGAGGTGCATTGAAGGCTGTTAGGGCTATATACTTTTCTACCATTTTTACTTGCCAATAGCTACTTTTTAAATCAAATTTAGAAAAGATAGAAGGTTGTTTAAGACTTACCTTATCTATCACATCACCTGTTGTAGGGATTTTATAACTATTATCTTTTTTTGCTTTGTTTACCTGACGATAGTCTATAACTATTCGTGCCTTCCCCCGCACTTGCTCTGCATGGTTTATTAACATAAAGGCTAGACTAGAATGCGGACTATTGATATCCCTAATCAAATTTTTTTCGAGCAATTCAGGAATCTGCTTGTCAAATTCCTCTATCATCTCATTGGTATATGTTATATTTCTAGTTCTGATGATAGTACTGGGATCTTTCAGCTCTAGTTTAGCAGTTATGCCATTTAGCACCCATAATTTTAGCGGGTCTTCACTAAAATTATCAACTAATTTTATAAGAAACTTTTTCCACCTAGTTTCTTTCAACTGGGATGTGTAATAGGTTTTTCTATCACACCTTGTACTTTAAAACACAAGTCTTCGTACCAAAAGGTATCCTTTAATTTTTTATCAAATAAGCAATCTTGCCAAGTTTCACCACGCTGGGCTCGCACTCTAAATGCTTGTTCACATGGCATAGATCCACACAACTTTGATATTTTAACAGGATAAAAATCAAAATTTAATTTATTTTTAGGTTTTGACAGAGATGTGATTTTTACACCTCCAATTGAGATGTAATTGTTGTCATACACAAAAGGTCTATTTTCTTTTTGTCCTTTCAGGAATGCATTTCCTAAAATGATATCTGTGTTAAGATCAGGGAATGCCAGGACTTTATCGATAGTAAACCTTTGTCCACTTATGTTAACAGGAATTTGTTTTGCAAATTGTGATACCAAGTTCACTTCTCCTCCTGCCATACGTAGTATCATTGGATGGGACAATGGTTTCCACCATTCATCAGGGAGTACATTGGGTTTAACACTAGTTATTGTTGCACCTGTGTCAACTAATGCATTCAAAGAATAATCATAATAACTAGAAAATTTAAATGTTAAAGAGATATATGTATTCAAACCTGATTCTTCTGTACTGAATATCTTTGATGATGCCATGGTATCAGGACATACCATCGTCCAAACATCCTCGAAAGGAATTGACCGTTGTTGAGAAATTTTTGTATTTCTTTTACAACTTCGGGGATTAGAGTTAGATGTTTCATCATCCTTGCATTTTCCCTAATTTTTTCATATTCATATACAGGTAGGCTTATAGTCTGATATTCTATAATGGGTCTACTATCTGAAGATGATGGTGTATTTTCTTCCTGGACTGGTGTCTTAAGAACTTCCTCTCTAATTACTGATGAAGTGGAATTATTTCTAGGTAATTGAGGAACATAATATGATCTTCTAGGAGGATCAGAAATCCTAAGATTTCCCATAGATTCTTCTAGGTTTAAGATAATATTTCTACCTCTTTGTGTGATTTGGGATGAACCTATTGATTGTGATGTCTCTGTTGGTTCTTGAAGAACCCAACTTCTAGGCTAGGATAACTCTAAAGGATTAATTTCTTTTCTACGGAATTGCCTATAGTTATCTGATCCTTCATCGAATAACTTTGTGATTCTAGAGATATTCCTCACTTTAGGATTAGTTCTATTAATCAGTCTAAAAATTATCCTAGTGTGATATGCTAAATATTTAGCCTGGGAATTCATTCTATTCATATTCATAGATTTAATCCTCAGTGATTAAGAATTACCCAAACACTTATCTTTTACTGACATCCTGTAGTTAGGATAAGTCTGGAACCAAACCGGACTATGTGCAAGGTTAGTTTGGACCCCTGATATTAGCTGGTCTTAGAATAAATTCCATCTTTTATCTAGCACAGCTGCTATCATAGGACTATCGGCTGGTAAATTGAACAGCGGTATAAGTCCTATTTGGACAAGACCAATATGAATATATTGATATGTTCCCTTTGATTTAGCTACTAATTCTCTTATTTTTGGTAAATTGATCAAAGGGATGTCCAATGTTTTTAGTTCTGTACTAGAAACCTGAGCCGTAAATTTTGATTGGGAGACATCTACTATTGACCTAAAACTGAATTTAGATTTGTTGTAAATACTATTGATATCTACCTTTGGGAGTTTCCATTCTAGGCAACTCTTGGACGTATCATCGTACTGGAAAGATTCTTCTTGTACCAGAGAAGTATCTAAAAGGATCATTTCTTTATCTATGGGTCCTTCTTCTATATTCATTATGAATAGTTGGGCTGTCCAAAGATCAGATTCATCTATATCAGTTTCATATTCAGAGACTACTTCATAAACAAAATCTATTTCAGAATCTATATTAGAATATTCATCTTCTTCTATTGGTTCATAGACAAGATTCTCATATTCGAAGAAAATTCTCCTAAGATTTCTTTTCATTTGTTCTTTTGTGGACATGCATTTGCTTTGTGATCCTTTGAACCACAAATCCAACAACAAGAACAACTGCTAAGAGGTTTCTCTTGCGGGCACTTAGGGGCTCTACCATATTTTTTCTTAAAGGCATCTATCCTGTCTTTATCCCTAAGGTTGGTTTTTCTTCTAATAAACCTAGAAGGTTTATTAAACCTCTTTTTGTTATTTCTATAATTTTTCGATATTCTTCTTTTTCTACATCCTTTAAATTTTTTCTTTTTGGTATCACAAGAAGAACATCCTGCCTCAAATCTTTTTTCTATTCCTTTTTCATTTGTTATAGTACACCTGTACCTACCAGGAACATATTCGATTTGAGAGCAACAACTTTTGTTCAGATAAGGAAGACGTTTTGCGTTTTGTCTTACTTGAAGTTTAGTACATACCTTTCTCAAGGTATACCTAACTGCCTGTATCTTACCTCCTAATCCATCAATCACTTTTTCTTCATTTAGGAGGAGTTGATAGGCATTTTTTGCTCCCTCTAGCCATGGTTCTGGGAGCTTAGCAAAAAACAATGTTAACATGTAATTTTGTGTATTAAGATCAAGATTATAATAACACTTTTGAAATTCACATGCATAATTGTTAAAATAACACATGTCACATATTTGTAATTTCATCAACGCCATTAAAGATTGTTTTCTCTCTAATAACTCAGTTGATATTGAGAATCCACAAAATTCTCTCTTTAGGGCATCTACGATGATAACTAGAACCTCATCTACTAGAACTGCTTTCCTAATTTCATCTTTAATAGAGGTTTGAACTATTAGCTGATCCTAAAATTTCTGAGCATTGCCAACCCTGGTGGCTTTGCAAAGTTCGTAGGTGGCCTCAGTTGTAAACCTGATCATGGTAATCCACTCATTTATTCTTTCAAAAGCATGTTTTTGACAATCTAGATTTAGAAAAGCTACTGGGGTGATAACGGGCCTTAATGGATTATTCCTGGGCTGAAATTCTGATTTTGTTCTATGAGAATAATTTAGTTTATACTCTGCCCTCTTTGTAGCAAGAAGCTCATTAAATGCTCTATCATCTAAATGTAAAGGAGTTTCTTCTATCAGACCTAGAGATTTTCTAAGGTGTTCAACTACTTTGCTACTTTCTTGATTAGCAGCTCTAATGTCAGGGTCAGCAATATAAGGAACAATTTTTTCTTTCCTTAATTGCAAAATTTCTTTTTCAGAAAGAGGTTTTGAAGTTCCAATAGATTTTTTCAATACTCTTTCTCTCTCAATTGCATCAAGCCTCTCATTCACCAATTTTCCTACTTCTTTTGCTAAAGCATTTCTTTGTTCTAATGAATCGCTTATGTTTCCTTTTGCATATAACTGTTCAAAGAGAAGGCTCATTTCATTATAAATATTCTAAAATGAAGTCAATCTTGAAGGATTAGAGCTGACACTTTCTTCTTTATCTTCCTTTCCCATTTTTATCTAGAATTACTGGGTGTATTTTCAATTCTTTCTCAATTTTCTAAAAATGTTACCCAACTGTCTAGACCTGAACAATTTTCCTAAAGAGCAAGAAAAAAGTCAATTTTTCTTAAGTGTAATCTTTTCCAAATTAAATAATCATTTTTAAGATTATCACTCAAATCAGAAGTTCTAGAAGTCACCAAAAGAGTATTTTCATCTAAAATGGCTAATTGACCAAATACAAGATACTGTCCTTCTAGAAATTCAATTATATCTGATACACCACAATATTCATGGGCAATATTATGTTTTAAGGGAGCATTTTTATAAATAGAATCAATTCTAATTAGTTCGTCTCTATACTTAATTCTTTCACAAACCCAAGAATATTCCTACTGTATCAAAGGATGATTTCTTTTGTCTGTAATCGAAAAGTGTTTTATACTATTATGCACTCTTTTAAGGATTAAAAAATTTCTTATAAAAATTTCATCCATAAACTAGCAAATAAATAAATTTTGGACCTATATGAACAGTATTATGAAAATTAGGGACCAAAATGTAATTAAATGTTAATTTATTTCCTGAAAAAGACTTTTATATTTTGAAAAATAAAATTCAAAAACTTTATCGTTATAAATTAAAATTATAAAATTATAAAATACGTTAATCACAAATTGAGGGAGTATGAATCAAACTATTCCAAATTTGAAACATTTCCTTTTCGTCTCTTCAAATATTTTCCCACCCTTCCCCACGTTTGATAAAATACATAAAATAAAATAAAAGTTTTATTTTTTTACTTGGAAGTTGTAGCGCTCATAATAGCTATTGTGGGAGCGGTCCCATTCCAGAATCGCTCATTTAAAGATTGGTAGTGATGTATTGCCAAACCCAAATCCTTCTACAAATGGAATGGCCCAAGGTGAAATCTCAAGCCCAAGCTCTTCCATTTCGGCCCATGCATTGTGGGAGCCCAATTACCATACATGTGGACTTAGTTTGTTGAAGAGTGAAGAATCCAGCCCAATGGAGCCTACACCTTCAAGGAATTCGGCCCAAGACACCTTGTCACCATGTGGTTCAGCCCAAGGTTCATTCAGCCATCCATAAGCTTATTCAGCCCAAGGCCCAAGTCCAATGTTCATTTCAGCCCCTTTTTTTGTCATGTGGGAGTCAAATTTGAAGAGGAAATCAGATTACTTGAAGTGGAAAGAGGGTACCATCTATTTATTAGTAATTTTGCTTTATTTCCTAATTTAGCTAAGCATTCTAAAAGCTTGTTTTGTTTTTTGCTAAATCTATTGATTAGGCCTTAATTAGATATTCCATTGGCTGGTATTTTATTTAATTAATTGTAAGGATGCTATATATAGTTTTTGCCTATTAGGGCAAAAACAGATTATGACATTGAAGAATTTTCCTTTATCCTTTCCTTCAATTTCTTACATGCATTTGATGTTATCCCTTTAATTTTACACGAATTTGCCTTTCTTTTTTGATTTCTTTTCTTGCAATTTAATTAATTTTTGAATGTTTGCTTCTTTAGTCTTTCATTAATTTAAGTTTTTTTTCAGATTTCTTTATTTTTGAATTTCCTTCTCTTCTTCTATTCTCTCTATCACCAAAAACTCCATTGTTACTTGGCTTAAGTCCTTCTCTTCTTCAATTTATCTCCCATAAACCCTAAAACAACTT
>CANXYC010546416.1:0-36584 GCA_948193065.1 Aleurites moluccanus | reverse complement strand
ATATATATTGACTCACTGAGTATGAAAATACTCACCCTTTTAGTGGTGAAAATACTCACCCTTTTAGTGGTTTTATCTTTTTAGGTCAGGAGTAGATCTGATCCAAGATTTCATCAGTAGATCCAGCTTTGTTATAATAATGTAAATATTGAACTTGTATATATTTTAGATGCTCCATGGATATGCAAATTATTGGGATGACTATACTTAGTATGGTCTGTAATATTATTAGTTACTAATATTAAATATATATGAGATGTGTTGAGATCAGATATGATCACAGATGATGACAGATAGGCTGATTATATGGATATAAATATGTTATAGCAGGTGATGTTTACAGGTTATAGAAGATTTCTATGGGTGTCGGTAGCCTTATGCTGTTCCTATATCCTAGGACCGTCATATTCCAAATTTGGGATGTGACACTATGTCACCCCACAGGAGGCTTAGAAGACATATAACACGGTCACATGTATACTTATAGTTCAGAATGAGTTATCTCAGGTTTTGTTTGATTTTGGTGCTACGCATTGTTTTGTATCTCCAATGTTTGCACCGAAGTTGCATAAGGAGAGGCAGTTACTAAGGGTTCCACTAGAGATCTCAACTCCTATAGAAGAGAGTATAGAAGTTAGATACTTCTATCTAGATTGTATTATAAAGATTAAAGGTAAAACATTGCGTGTTAATCTGATAGAGCTGCCAGTGTTGGAGTTAGATGTAATACTGGATATGGACTGGCTTACAGTTCATTAGGTCGTAATAAACTATTATGAGAAGTAGATTCGGTTTCAGCCAGAAGGGCAGGAAGATTTTATGTACCAGGGTAACAAAAGTAGAACTGGTATTAGACTGATCTCATCCATTGGAGCTAAGAGATTGTTACGAAAGAGATATCTGCCTACATGGCTTATGTCGTTGATATTCAGAAAAGTCCGATGGGAATTGATCAAATCCCAGTGGTATGAGAATTTCTAGATGTTTTCCCTGATGATTTACCAGGGTTACCCCCGGAGCAAGAAATTGAGTTTGAGGTAGAGGTTTATCCATGCACTGATCCGATATCAATTCCTCCATATCGGATGGCACTTACAGAACTAAAGGAATTGAAAGTGCAATTACAAGAACTACTAGATAAGGGTTTTATCAGGCCGAGCAGTTCACCCTAGGGTGCTCTGGTTCTATTTGTGAAAAAGAAGGATGGTTCCTTATGAATGTGCATTGATTATAAGCAATTGAATAAGGTGACAGTAAAGAATAAATATCCATTGCCACAGATTAATGACCTGTTTGATCAGCTGCAAGGAGCCATTCATTTTTCTAAAATTGACTTAAGATCTGGGTATCATCAATTGAGGATTAAGAAGGAAGATATACCCAAAATAGCTTTCAAGACTCGGTACGGGCATTTTGAGTTCCTAGTGTTACCGTTCGGGTTAACAAATGCTCCAGCAAAGTTTATGGATCTTATGAATCGAGTTTTCAAACCCTTCTTAGATAGATTTGTCATTGTGTTTATTGATGATATTTTGATTTATTCGAAGAGTGAGGAGGAGCATGCAGAGCATCTAAGAATAGTATTGTAGACATTAAGAGAGTACCGACTGTATGCCAAATTATCAAAGTGTCAGTTTTGGCTCACAGAAGTGTGCTTTCTGGGATATGTTGTTAGTAATGATGGCATTAAAGTTGATCCCTAGAAAGTAGAGGCAGTAGCTAATTGGCCTCGACCAACTAATGTTATAGAGATCCGCAGCTTTCTTGGCCTGGCGGGTTACTATCGACGGTTTGTTAAGGATTTCTCTAAAATAGCTGCACCGTTGACTAAATTGACCCGAAAACAGGAAAGGTTTTTGTGGACTGATGAATATGAGGAATTTCCAGACTCTGAAGTCGTGTCTTACCACTGCTCCAGTATTGGCATTACTAATAGAAGAAGATAGATTTACAGTGTACTGTGATGCATCCAGAATCGGTTTGGGATATGTACTGATGCAGAACAAAAGGGTGATCGCTTATGCTTCAAGATAGTTAAAGAAGCATGAGATGAATTATCCCACACATGATCTAGAGATGGCAGCAGTAGTGTTTGCATTGAAGATATGGAGACATTATCTGTATAAGTCTAAATGTGAGATCTACATGGATCACAAAAGTCTATAGTATATTTTGCAATATAAAGATTTGAACCTTAGGCAACGTAGATGGGTGGAGTTCCTTAAGGACTATGATTGTGAAATATTATATCATTCAGGTAAGGAAAATATAGTAGCAGATGCTTTTAGTCGGAAGTCGATAAGTAGCCTGGCTCACATTTCAGATATTAGAAGATCATTGATAAGGGGAATGCAAGAACTAATTGATATGGGAGTTCAGCTAGAGTTAGGATCCCAGGATCGTAACCAGGCTCTGATAGCCCAATTTCGGGTTAAACCACTATCAAAAGATGAAATTACAGCAGCTCAAGATTGGGATCCTTACTTTGTGAAGCTAAAAAAAGATGTTTTGAATGGAAAGGATACAGATTTTACAGCTAGTGATGGTATATTAAAGTGTGACAAATGATTGTGTGTGCCAAATGTAAATAGATTACAGGAACATGTGATGAAGAAAGCACATTATTCTCATTACAGTGTCCATCCTGGTGTTACAAAAATGTATCATGACTAGAAACAGTTGTATTGGTGGCCTAGCATGAAGCAAGACGTGGCTAGATTTGTATCAACCTGTCTAGCCTGTCAACAGGTTAAATTTGAACATTAAAAGCCATCAAGACTGTTACAAGAGATTGAATTGCCAGAATAAAAGTGGGAACAGATTACTATGGACTTTATAGTTGGTCTACTGAGGACTACCCGAGGGTATGATTCTATATGGGTGATTGTGGACAGATTAACCAAGTCTGCTCACTTTTTAGAGGTAAAAATCAGCTACACAGCATCACAGTATGCCCAGTTTTATGTGGATAAGATAGTCCGGCTCCATAGTATTCCTCTAATGATCATTTCTGATCGAGGGACACAGTTTACATCCAGATTTTGGAAAAAATTCCAGAAGGTATTGGGTGCACAATTGAGATTCAGTACTGTATTTCATTCGTAGATAGATGGGCAATTGAAACGTACCATTCAGACATTGGAAGATATGTTGAGGTTATATGTGTTGGATTTTAAAGGTAACTGGGCTCAGTATCTTCCTTTGATTGAGTTTTCATATAATAACAGTTTCCATTATTATGGCTCCATACGAGGCTTTATACGGTAGGAAATGTAGATCTCCAGTATGTTGGGTTGAGCCTGGGGAGAAGCATTTAGAGGGTTCGGACTTGATTAAAGAGACTATAGAGAAAGTGTCAATTATTAAAGAGAGAATGAAGACCGATTTCAACAGACAGAAGAGTTATGCTGATCTGAAGTGAAAGGATGTGCATTTCAGCGAGGGTGACCAAGTATTTCTTAAAGTTTCCCCCTATAAAGGGAGTGATGAGATTCGGGAAAAGGAAAAAACTGTCACCCAGATACATTGGACCTTTTGAGATACTAGAAAGAGTTGGGGATATGGCCTATCATTTGGCTCTACCACCTAATTTGAGCCATGTTCATCCTGTTTTCCATGTATCGATGCTCCGTAAATATATAGCGGACCCATCACATATATTGGAATTACAGGAAGTGGAAATAAAGTCGGACTTATCATTTGAGGAGGCACCAGTGAAGATTGTTGACAGACAGGTCCAACAGTTGCAAAATAAGGCGATCCCTATGGTGAAAGTACTATAGAAAAATCAGTCTATGGAGGATTTCATGTGGGAGAGCAAGGAAGTGATGCACTCTAGATACCCTTAACTGTTCTAGTGATAGGTATGTGGTATTTTTAAATTTGATGACGAATTTGTAGGGGTAGAATGTAACACCCGAGAATTTTTGAACCCCAACCGGGTCGCTTTTATGACACTATCCTGGAAAATACCGATGTTAATTATACCGTCCGAGAAAATAGCAGTCCGGCTAAATTAAGAATTTCTAATCCAGACCTAGGGGGATTAAGCTAGTTAATTTTATGTGAAATTATGGTAAAAATAAAGAACTAAAAAATCTTTAGGAACACTGAAATTTTAAAGAGTGGCAAAGTTATAATTTATGATAATTTTGGAAATCCACTGTTTGGGATCCAGAATTGTCCCATAACAATTTTTAATAAATAGAGCAGCTCAATATAAGCCTTTTCACTTCCCACATCCAAAGTTAAATCTTAACAAAATAACCAAAATAAATTATAGAAAGGAATCGGGTAAAAACCTAAAAACCTAAATACTAGGCCTTTTTTTGCAAATACATAAAAATACACCAAATAAAAATCCAAATAGCTTTCTTCTTCTTCATCTTTTTCTTTTCTTCTCTCCCTCCCTCCATGGATGAATTCCATTATTAGCTAGCCCATCCATTTTTGCTTTATTTTGTAAAGAAAAATGATAGAAAATTTATAAGTCCAACCTAATTAGCTTATTTCTATCAAAATCCAACCAAGAAACCAGAGGAATTTTTATGTTCTTTGGAAGGAAAATTTCGGTCACTATTTATCAAGTTGGTAAGTTGTTTTCTTTTAATTTATGGTTTAATTAGTTGAATTAAATGTTAGTTAAGAGGGTTAATGAAATAGATTACACCATTTAAGTTAGTTAGTGAAATTTTTCCATTTGGAAACTCTAAATGATTTATGTCAATTTCCATATTTTGAATTAGTGTTAGTTAGTATTAATTTTAGTTAGAATATTGTTAATTGCATCCATTATATGCTAATTATGTGATTATTTTATTGTAGGAAATTGTTTGGAGGAAGATTGTGTTTTTGCCTTTTATAGGCAAAATTAGTGAATTTGGTGAAAGTGAAGAATATTTTGGTAATTTCATATATTAGGTGAGCTTAGTATATGCTAATTTACATGTTTAAAATATTGAATTGAATTTTGGATCCTTGCCTTAAAATTGAACCCTTGGCCGAATGGCCTTTGGTGTTGGATACCTATGTTTTTCTTTGAATTTTATCATGTTTTCAAGCCTATTGTTGTTGATTTATTATTATTAATTGTGAAATTTGTTAAGCCTATTCTATTGTTGACATTGTGAGGTTGATGTTGATAATTTGGGCTTTGATGGCATTGCATCCAAACCCCTTAATTTGGAAACTAAACCTATGCACACCATATGTTCGATAAAAGTCCTAAATGAACCATTAATATTTATATTTTTTGCCTATGCCTAATGCCATTGTCATTATTTATATTACTTGCCTATGCCTAATGTCATTGTCACCAGCGACAATGACATTAGGCTAGCCAATGGCAATAATGATAATGGCATTTAGTCATTATATTCTTGCTTCATTTATATTTGCTTCTTGAGTTCCTTGATTAACCCGTCATTGATATCAAACCGATAGACAACTAAATTGTTATATTATTGATCACAGACTGTCAAATACTGTATATTGTCTCATTATTGGATATTGAATATGGAAACTGGTTAATTGATATCTTGTATTGTATTTGTTACTATATATGTGTATATTTGACAGAACTACTATATTGATGGGGGTAGAAGGGAGAAAACCATCAGCTCTGTGCACAGTGGCCTATTGGACAAGGCTAATTGTCTAGGATCTTAGCTGGAAAGGGACTTGTCTCAGCCATAAGGTCTAGCCCACCTTATGTTTACAGTGGATATTTGACTATAGCTATAGACCCCTTATATTTGTCTCTTGCACATGCGGACCCATAATTGACTCTTGTTGAGATTCAACCCCGTTTATTGCTACCATATTGATATTGTTTATTTGAATTTACCTGAATTATTTTTCTTTGAGCATTGGTGTGCATAAACTCGACCCTTGATTATTAATCCTGATCTTTTATTACCTGTACCCATTTCTGCATGTAATTTAGTATATAGTGAGTTCATTGAGTATTTTATACTCACCCAATTTATAGTTTAACATTTTCAAGTTTAGAATAGTAAAGCGGTTCCAATCTCTTCCTCGAAGAACCCGCAATATATTTTGGATATGTAATTACTTTATACTTTTGTACTTTTGGTTTTAATCTAGTTTAGCTCCACGGTTTGTAAATATAAATGGTATGTAATTATGATTAGTTTATGATGATGCAGTATAGCTATTTTTGGTATGTAAATAAACATATTTTATGCTGCTAATTCTAGGCCTGAAAATGGGATAGATATATGAGTTGTTATTATGTGAGATTGATTTATGGATATTATTGAATATTGATTATGATTATTTCAGGATAGTTTTTTTTTATATTACCAGGGTTCTACGGGTGTTGATCGTCACTGACTATATCCACATTCTAGGACAGTCACGCCTATTTTCCTGGTCGTGACACAGTCATGTAAAGTCTATATGTATAAATGCTTTATATTTTGTAATCATAGAATGCTCATGGTATATTAGCTTAGTTTTGTATAAACACATATGTTATGGTTATGAAAAGTAATAGATAATGGATTGCTAGATAAATATAATGAATTTAATGTTAAATGTGTGATTGTGCTGGTTAGATAATGATTGATATCTAAATATTGGTATGATAAAATGAGGAAATATTAGATTGAATGGATATGTTAACAGGTATTCTACGAGTGTTGGTAGTATAATCGTCATATTTTAAATTTGGGACGTGACAGTTGTAAATGAGCGTCAAAAGCCGGTTTATTAATGAGTTGACCCTGTCATTTATTTTTCCGACAGTAAAAGATATTTAATTATTTTATTTTCATTATGTATTGTTAATCTAAAGTTCCGCATTATTATTTTTGTATTGATTTTGTTGTCCTATTTAATTTAATGAAGGTTTGAGATGATAGTCGGGTTTCTTTATTTATTTGGCAACCTATCAAGCATAATTATTTTTATCGTAATGTATATGATTTGATGGATACGGTAGATCTAATGGGTGATGATTTGATATGTATTCAGATTTTTTTAAATAGGTGGGTTATAGTTTTGGTTTGATGACTTATTTGGATAGTTATAGTGTCCAGTAAATTATGAATTCTGATAGTCTTATATTACCTATTTCCTAGTCTCAATCACGTACCTTATTGTCAGATATGACACTCTAAATTTAACAATCATTATATTATTATTTTTAAATATAAATATAAAAAAATAAAAAAAATAAATATATTTTTCAATAAAATAAGATTTTAAAATTTATAAGAATTGAGATTATTATTATTATTATTATTACAAGTTAATATATTAATGGCTGCAAAAATAAAATAAGAAATAAAAATTTTGAAATAAGATTTCAGAACATTTAGGTCCCGTTTGAATTAATTATTTTAACTATTTGCAGCAAGTTGTTAATTATTAATATTATTTAAAGGTTATTAAAAGATAAATATTAATGTATATATTTTTATTTAAATATTATTTTAAAAGAATAATTTAATTTTTTTACTTACACAAAACAAACAAGATGATCTTTTTTTGAAAAGGTTTCAAAGTAAGAACGACTATTTTACTAGCTTGCCAAACAACACTGAAACTTATTTGGGTTCTCTCTGGCGAATTAGCCACAATTTGCTCTCATTCTCTCCCTTAATGCTCCGCTCCCTCCGCTCCCGACGCCGCCCGCGTTATGGTGCCCATGTGTGCGCCGTTATCTCCGCCCTCCTCCTCCTCCTCTCTGTCTCTCTCCTCCACACTTGCCTCTCTTCCTCTTCCTACCAGAGCCGCCATCATCACAACCACCACCTGTCCCACGCCCTAAACGACCCTGATTCAGCCACCATCATCCGCCAAAATGCCCTTCTTTCCGATTCCGATGACAATTCAATTGATGTCGTTGTCGACAAGATCGACGAGCTTGATACCTTCGAAGACCAAAAAGATACCGCTGATTTTAGAAGTGACGTTGAAGATCCATCGGAAGATGTAGAAAATGGCCAAACCCAAATCAAGAAAACAGTTTCCTCTTCTGGGTATTACGTGGATCACATTACTGGATCGATTCGTAGAGCTCTTAATAAACGCTCAATCGACGAGTGGGATTACGATTCCAATTCTTTTAATTTGGAATCGAGTGTGGAGGATCGAAGCAAGGCCGCTTTTGGAAGTGACGATATTCCTATAGATGAGGACGTGAGGAGGAAAGTGAGCGAGGTTGAAGGGATTGAGGATGTCTTGTTGTTAAAGATTGGGAAAAGGGTTTCACCATTGAGAGAAGGATGGGGAGATTGGTTTGATAAGAAGGGCGATTTCTTGAGGAGGGATAGGATGTTCAAGTCAAATTTGGAGGTGTTGAATCCTATGAATCATCCTCTTTTGCAGGACCCTGATGGTGTCGGGGTTACTGGGTTGACGAGGGGGGACAAGGCAGTACAGAAGCTGTTATTGAATGAGTTTAAGAGAACCCCATTTCAGGTTAAGCCTCTGAGTGTTTTGAGGATGACCCATGATGATGAAATGGAAGAAAATAGTGGAGAAATTGGAATTAAGAAGAGTGGTGATAATGGCAGAGGAAGAGAGAGTGGCAGTGATTTCAAAATTCGGAATGGGATTAAGACAGCAGAAAGGAGGATTTTTAATGAGAATGCGAGTACTAGATCATATAGGATGAGAGGAAATAATGTCGATAAGAATTTGAGTTCTGTTGGCAATGGGAATCTATTGTATGAGGATGAAAGGAGTAATGTGATTGAAGGTGACAATTCAAGTAATGGATCATCTACTGAGACTGTAAAAGATCCCAATGAAAATGACAATTATAATGCAAATGGGAATTTATCCTATGAGAATAGTAATGGTGATGAACTAAGGCAAATGGGTGGTATGGAGAATAGGGAGTCAAAAGTACAGCAAAGGAAGCCTGAGGAGTTGAGTTATATATATCCAGATGGGAAAAGATGGGGTTACTTTCCTGGTTTGCATCCTGATTTGTCTTTTTCAGATTTCATGGATTCTTTTTACAGGAAGGGAAAGTGTAACATGAGGGTGTTCATGGTATGGAATTCACCGCCTTGGATGTATACTGTTAGGCACCAGAGGGGGCTCGAGAGTCTGCTTTTGAACCACAGAGATGCTTGTGTTGTAGTGCTATCTGAGACAATTGAGCTAGACTTTTTTGCAGGCAGCTTTGTGAAAGATGGGTAAGTTTCAGGCCTTTTTGATAGACTATGTTATTAACTTGCTTGCATTCTAAATTGTTGTCCAATCTTATCTTTTTTTCCCCTGTAGTTACAAAGTTGCTGTTGCGATGCCAAATCTTGATGAATTGCTCAAGGATACACCAACTGCTGTATTTGCTGATGTTTGGTCTGAGTGGAGAGTGACGAAGTTCTACCCCACACACTATAGTGAGCTTGTACGGCTTGCCGCTCTCTACAAGTAAGTTTGCTTCGTACCTTGTTCTTTGTTGTATTTGCTGGTTTCAATTCTAGTTCCTTTTTGTTTTCCCCACTAAGGGAAGCAATCTAAAAATATGGTAAAGGGAGAATCCAACAACTAAAAGACATGAATTAAAATAAATGCTATATTGGATTTACAGGTCTTAATATAGCAGCATATTTCTTTTCCATAAAGATTACAAGATAGCATGTCCATTATAGATGTGAAATAAGGAAGTTATGTTGGAAAACTAGGTTGAATTATGAATCAAACAAATTTTGGACAGAAATTGAGTCCATTTTTCACAGTTGGAATAAAATACCTTCATCAGAAAAATCTTTTACTTGGGATGAGAATGACTTCTCATCTTAGAACTGAGGCTAATTTCTGTATCAACTCATGAAAAGGATGTCATTTAGCATGACCATAAACAAGTTAGATTGTGGCCTATTATTTATTATAGTTAAGGAAGAAGAAAGTCCATCCATAGAAAATTTATAACTGTTCTCCAACTATTTCTTTTCCTGTCTTTTCTTAAGCACTATGACATTTAGCATGAACCTTATGTTTAGATACTCACTTCATTTGTATATCTTGGTGATTTAGAAAGGAGAAGTTACCAAATAAACTGGTTTTTGGATAATTTTTATATGTCATTTTGAATCCTAATATCCTGTGAGTAAAGTAAAATTGTTACCTTTCTAAAGATATTACTTCTTTTTGTTTTTTTTGCGACTTCTAATTTCCTTTATTCCTTTGACCACCATAGTTATAACTGTAGACTTTGATAACACAGTAAGCTTTGACACTCAAATTTCTAGCTTTGTTATAAAATGATAAAAATATCCTAAGATCCCTCTACCCACCCAAGGTTCTAAATACTGGTTTCGAAATTGGAAACCGTGTAATGGAATCGAATTGAATCGGACCATATCATATTGAATTAGTTGCCGCTATCGTGAATAATATTTCCAAATTTTCCAAATGACTCAAATAAATATTAAATAAATACGTCAATCAAATATCATTGTAATGTTGCGTATCTAATAATTTAGAGTGACAAATTTATGACAAAAAATTACATATTATAAAATTTGTTTGAAAAAATATATGATTTTCAATCATTGGTATTGTAACGGGAAATTTCATATTGGTAGACTAAAACTCGGATACATAACGGATGATAAATAACATATCGGCTGATATTTAAAACTATATACCTACCATGAGAATGAATGCAGAGGTCTTGTGATGTAGGAAGGGCTGACGCTTCAAGACATAATTTTAAATTGTCCTAATGTATAAATTTTCCTTGAACTAATTGGGAAAAGCCTATTACACCCTTGACCTTCTATTTCAATTGTAAATTTTGGTTGATCTGTAATGTAATGCATTATATATTGGCCTACACATAGTGAAATCTGGAGATATTAGTATTATATAAATTTGAAGATTTTGGCATTATACTAGGTTTGTGGGACAGGGTTTAGGAAATCACAGGGTCTTAGGACCACATTGGCCAATGTTGTTGATACATCCCAATATAGTTTGAGAAAGAGAGAGAGAGAGAGAGAGAGAGAGAGAGAGATGGGAGATTTACTGGGTATGAGAGTGGGGAGGCAGAAATGAAATTTTTATTTCTCTCTTCCATTTTTCTTTACATCTTTTAAAGTCCTAAATGCAGTTGTAGACTAGTAGGATCCTTCTTTTAAGTTTTTATTTGAGGTATCTGTCATCCCATTTATGTAAAAGAAAGGCTGTATGTCTGACTGTCAACCTTTTATCACTTCTTAATATTATAGAAACATGATTCTTGTGCAAAATAATGTTAGGATCAATTTTAAATTTTAAATTACTATTTAAGCTTAATGGTCTATTTGAACCATATTATTCGTTCAATTTATGTGCCTAATAATTTAGTATGTCAACCCTGACAGAATTATATATTTTTTCCTATAAATAGTCACTTTTGGTGTGGATATGCTGTATATTTACTTATTTAGTTAAATTATTGTTAAACTATGAATTTGAGTTATTCTGATGTTTATTCAAAATATGATTGCAATAGCCAAAATTTTTAAAAGTTGTCCATGACTCCCTTATGCTACAACACGACAACCATGATTTAAGATCTTTCTTCAAGGATCTGATGCTTTAAATTGGGTACTATGATAATGCATGGTGTATACTGATTCAAGGGCGATTAGAGATATTCAAGAACTGGTTGTAGTAGTAGAATAAATTTTTTAGGGCTTGCTTTCATGGTTGGTCATATATTTTGGCAAAATCATATTGTTAACGCAAATTCACCTTCTTTAATGTAATGTATTTTGGCAGATTCAATTGCTGTTCCTATCTTTAGCTTCTATTATGTTTAGTGTTTTAAACTCAAATATGTGTGATTCATTTCTTGGGCAGATATGGTGGTATCTATCTTGATTCTGACATTATAGTTCTGAATCCATTGTCTTCACTTAATAATACTCTTGGTTTGGAGGATCAGCATGCTGGAAGTTCTTTGAATGGGGCTGTGATGGCATTTAGAAAGAACAGGTATTTGTGGCTCTTGCCTTCTTTATTTGTGGAAAATCAAACAACTCTATAGGCCAAATCTCTACTCAACCTTGGACTTAATATCATTTGACTTTAACCCTATGTGATTCTTAAGATGGATAACTTTCACAGATGAGTGGTTGAACTTCGAAAGCTCTCTCTCTCTCTTTTCATTTTAACTTTTGAAAATGGTTGGCTGAGTGAGGTGATATGAAACAATGGTGGTGGTTTGGCAAAGATAGGCAAAAAAACTATAAAGAATTTAATAGAATCAAATTGTTTTATCTGCTTTTTTTTCCCTTGTCAAGTCTAACAATTTATATGTTGCAATCTTTTAATTCTCGGTTCATTAATTCAAAAAAAGGGCTGAATGCACAAAGGAATTACCTTTCTTTTCATTTACCTTTTTGATTTGAGGTTTGTTTCTTTTTTTGCAGTCCATTCATAATGGAATGCTTGAAGGAGTTCTATACAACGTATGATGATACCCATTTGAGATGGAATGGTGCTGACCTTTTGATGAGAGTTGCAAAAAAATTTTTGAATAAAGAGCACACATCCATGAAACAGCTGGAGTTGAATGTGCAACCCTCTTATATTTTCTTCCCTATTGGTTCACAAGACATTACAAGGTATTCTGAAAAACTTTTTCCATCAGTTATTTGCACTATTTTGTTTTTTTTTTAAGAGACTATTTTTTATGTTTTCATGTTACGATCCATGGAATTCACATATTATTTAACATGGGAATCAACCATTTGTGCTCTCAGGTTTGCAAAAACCAATGGAGAAATATTTGCTTTGTGATTTCTGCTAGGTTTCAAGTTATGCTTTATAGAGCACAAATATTTGGAAACTGTTTTCTTGTTTCTGTAGTGTGCATGCTCTGGTCTTAGGTCATAGGTCCTTCACTCATTTTGATTTTTTATGTTATAAAAATAGAAGGAATGCAAAATGCCTATAATTTAGACTTAAAAACATGATTGCTGTCACAATTATGTTTGTGGTCAAATTTGGAAATGGAACTGTCATATATGTGATGTAAGGTTTTAGTCAATAGTCATTGTGGCATTTGTTTTTGCGTGACAAATCTATAAGTGTACAAATCGTGAGTAAATAATAATGTGTGCATAGAGTGTCGATCTCATAGGAAAGGTGTTAACAAGTACTGAAGTTATTATTCACTCTATTATTTAGAAGATCAATTTGAGAATTGAGATTTAAAGGTTAACTAAGATAATTTGAGAATTGAGATTTAAAGGTTAACTAAGATTAATGCAAGTAACTTAAGAATTAATTCAAGATATGATTTAAGACCTATGATTTAGACTTATCAATTGACTATCTATAATTTCTCTATGTTTTCTAGATTTATTGTATCTTATTGTAATTAATGATGAGATTTCCCTAATTTATATGATGTTTTCTCTCAAGGTACAACACAAGTATTCACGTTAACATTTTGTCTACTCTTATGATCACAAGTAATTAACACAAACCCATTAAAGATCAATGAAAATCTCTTAAACAATTATAAAGGAGTGTTCTTATATCTAAGCAACGCACATCTTAGGTCAATTATCTCATTAAACTAATATTATATTTTTTTCTCGTTATTTCACACAATATCTTTAATTTATGCAACTAATGGCCAGTTAATCACAAGTATTAAACCCTAAATAAAAGATTAATTCCAACAATTAATTTTCAATTAATCAAACATAGATAATCATAGGCAATTCAAAGGATTACATCGAAGTCTAAGAAAAGAAAATTAGTTACTCATAATATAAAGAAAAACAATCAATTCCACAAATAAACTTAAAGGGAACATCAATTAAACTATTATTGGAATTATAGTAATAATGAAGAACAAAATTTAAAAAAGAACTCTGTAATGAATTTGGATTGAGGGAAACTCCAAGTCTTCAATCTTCAATTTCTCTCTTGCAAAACTTTTAAGAAAAACTAATAAAAATCGCTTAAGAAACTTACAAAGAATTTGTGGTAGAAAAACTTGATAAATAACTTTTAAGAATTCTAATATTATATATTGACATCAAAACTTTGGTTTATGAGGCTTAAGAAGTCCTTAGAAGTTTAGGAAATTCAAAATCCCAAACTGTCCTTGAAGTTGGATGAAACTAGGAAATATTTTCGCTGACTAAAAACAACGCCTATCAGAGGTTGCATGGCCGTGCACAAGCTCCTTTGCACGGCCATACACTTTCTTCTCTATTTTGGCATAACACAAATTTTTGGACAGCTCCAAAATGAACTGCACAGCCGTGCACCCTCTTTCTTCATAAAGTGCATTTCTTTCATACTTCTTGCTCGACTTCTTTCCGTTTGAACTTTGGGCTCTTGATTTCCTTGAATTTGCATAAAAATCTTCCAAAAGTACTATGAAAACGGAAAACATACCATAAAAGTAAAAAAAATAAAACAAAAACTAAGAAAAACAAAACAAGAACAATTGATGGATAAACCTTATAATTATTTATTCTTTATGCCTTAATTTATTTTGAATTACATACAGTTACTTCACTGCACCATCATCAGAGAATGAGAAAGCTAGACAAGATGCTATTTTCAAGAAGATTCTGAGCGAGTCATTGACCTTTCATTTCTGGGGCAGCTTAACGTCTGCTCTCATTCCAGAGCCGGAGAGTCTTGTGGCCCAACTTGTTGACCATGCCTGTATCCGTTGCTCTGATATATTGTGATTTTTGCAGAGCTTGCCAGTTCTGTAAAAATTTAGTCAAGTGATAGCAACAAAAGGAGCGTCCTTGACATCTAATTCCTGCTAGAGCTCAAGAAAATGTCTGAAATTGAGCTTTATAGAGATTGGGGCTTCGTGGTGGAATTATAAAACATGGGTGTTCGTGTTAACTGTACAGGTTTTCTAGCTTTTCATGCTGTTGTATCCTGTTAAATAGAAGCAAATAGGCAATTTTATAAGCAAGAGCTGAGAGAAAATTTTACTAGTTGGTTCACCAAATTACAACCTTCTGTATTAATGGGAAAAAACTTTTCAAATTACAACCTTGTGTGTTAAGATTTATTTTTATTCTGTAATTATTTAATCTTAGAAATTTTAAATTTTAATTTTAAAAAATTTCAATTGATTATTGTACTTTCAAATATGGAGATTGTATTATCATAATCTATTATTATGTTCATCTCAACATGAAAGGATTTTAAGAAATATTTGAACTTTTCTAACTAATATGAAATTTCAATGGTTACTGTCACTTGTTTTACCAGATTTTTTTTTTTATATAATTACATAGACAAATTGTATTATGATTATTATTAGTATTATCTTGTTAAACTGGCTTCAAGATGATTCATGTGCCTTGTTTTGTACTTGCTGGTTTAATTTTATGCCTTGTTATTATTTTGTTTAACTATTTTTATTTTGTTAGAGTCAACGTTCTTGAGATGAGCACATTAAGACTCTGCCTTCCCAAACATAAATATATGTAAAAATGTAAATATAATTTTGGGAAAATTAAAAAAGAAGCTCAAATATTCTAATATTCATACATTATTATTCCAATATTCTTTAAAAATATAATTAAAACCATGTTTAATTAATCTTGTCATTTAAGCTCAAAAAATCATAAAAATTGAGTTGAGTTGAAAAGTATTTTATAAGCATAGTGCAAATGTACAAAATATTTTGACTAACTTACGTGCCTGGTGAACACGCAAAGTATCAATCATCAAGTCTTTAAAAAGCACAACATTTTGCAGGGTACAAACAAAAGCACCTAGCCTTCTCTTCAACACTTCTGCCTTCCTCACTCGTCTGATTCCAATTCATTTCACTCAAGCCCCATATAAAACCCAAAAGCATAGAGTTGCTGAAACAATTCATAAGAAGTTAGAGAATTTTTTTCCTTCACTAGGTATACATATAATCCACTTCATATGAGAGATACCCAGATTAGAAAAGAAATTAGTAATTTGGAGTTAATATATATAATTACACCTCTAATCCAATTCATTTGGCCCAAAGCGTCTTCTTTTAACAGGGTTCCAAACCCATTGAACCATGAATTTTCTCCCCTTAATTCCATTCAAGTTAAACCCATCTCCCCAATAATCTTTATAAACTTTTCCAACATACCCCCCTCCACCACCAGTCCCATAAACACCTAAACACAAATCAGCAATTTCAGTTGGTGAAGTAGGATCATCCCTTGCATACCAAGCGCTAATCAATGGTTTACTTGAAACTTCTGCTAATTCATGAGCAATTACACTAATCATTCCATCAACACCTGCATCTTCATTTGGAGCTTTCATTATATTATTACCCCCATTTGTGCTGCTTGGTGGTGGCTTCCCTGAATATTTAGGCCAAGCAAATGGATAAGCACATAAACCAGGACATTGAGTCCCACTATAACCAATCCAAGCATAAGGCACAGTAACACTTACGACATTTGGAAATGTAAAATAATGAAATCCACAAACTGCTCGACAGAAGTCCTGAACGAGAACATCAGCAGAAGTCCGTACTAAATAAAGTCCATTGTGAGGATTTAGAGGCAAAGGTCTGAAATGGGTATTAGTAACAGAATTTTTTATAACAGATTGGATAGCTAAGACTTAAATAACCACCATGAGAGTAACTAGAATCATAAAACTCCCCTGAAAGGATTATATTTCCTGTTATATTGGATCCTGTTTGATCGGTATATAACCGGATAGTTCTACGCCAATCAGCAACAGAAGGGTAAGGAGCTGAAGAAGAGAGGGAGTAGATGAAATCTCTTATTGTAGTTTGGTGGTTTTGGTTCCAATGACCATACCAAATTATGTATAAATTGATAGATGATGCTATAACTGGACCCATATGATTTTGAAGATCTGCTAAATCAGAAGACCCTTCATAGTTCTTTGCCTGATTGAAATATTGCTTGTTTTGGCTCCATGGAAGAGCTAAAGAAGGTAGGAAAAATAGAGAGATCAGTAAGAAGAAATAGTACGCAAATTTCTTCCGCATTTTTTCTTTTCTTTTCTTTTTTTTTTTTAGTTGTGTGTGTTGTGATTGTTATGGGGAAAGTTTTTTTTTTTTTTTTTGAATAAAGGAAAGTTTTGGGGAAAGTTTTTATATAAAGGAAAAAGGGTTAAATACTCTTGGGATTTGTCTTTAAGAAAAATCATTTTTGATTCTTGTTGTTTCAAAAGTATTAATTTTTTTATTAATGGAAAATATAAGATATAATAGAATAATTTAAAAATAAAAGTATAAATATATTTTTAAAATTAAAGAAATAAAATAAAATATAACTTAAAACCATCTATACTAAAACATAATAACGAGTCATAATTGATTGTAGAAGAATAAACTATACTCTAACAAATATATATTAGTCGTGAGTAGGGGTGATCACAAGTGACGAGTTATCTTATTCAAATTATATATCTGAATTATTTGTAAATAAAGATATAAAATTTTTAAATACTCGATTTATATTTGAATCAAATTAATTTAATTAATATAAAATGATTTGGATCTGAAAATTAATAAATAATCAAACTAAAAATTGAATTGAATTAAATAAAATTCAAAATATTCAAATCAAATCGATAAATAATAAATAATATACATTATATATACATAATACATTATTATTTATATACATACATAGTAATTAAATTATTCAATTTAAATTTAAGTTATTAAATTACTATTTATACATACATATATTATATATAATATAAATCTATATATACATAATTAAATTATTCAATTTAAATTTAAGATTGTATGTAATATTTTTTGAGAATTCGACAATTATAATTGGTTTGTAATAAATTAATTATGATTTATTTGAATACATTTTAATTTAATAATTTTTATATTTAAAATTTTAATTTGATAATTCTGATCTGTCATAAATTAATTTTATTTTGGATGAACAATTCTCATATCTAATTTTAATTTTTTATAATAAAAAATAATAAAAAAATAGGGATCTCCGATTAGATAGGCCCAATTTGAAATAACTAAATCGGATCAAATCGGTTTACTGGTTCAGATATTTTACAAAAAAAATTTAGTTTATTTTTTCATTTTGAAATCTCTAAAAATTTAGTTCAGTTCAAATATTTTTTAATCTCTAAATCGAACCAAATTATGCACGTGAGTTTCTACTTTGGATAAGTTTTCGTTATATTTTAATTTAATTTATATTTTTTAAAAATATTTTAATATACATAAATTATTATTATTAAATTTAAATATATATATAAAAAAAAAATTTAGAGCTTATACTTTTTACAAAAGCACAACTAAGTTCATGTATATTAAAAGGGTGTTTGGATAGGAAGCTAAACGTTATAAGCTGCGTTTTAGGAGGAAGTTAAGGAGTTTTGTGGTTTTTGAAGTGTTTGGGTAAAAAAAGGAAACTAGATTATTTTTAGTATTTAACACAAATTTTAAAAGCTGGGGGAGGAGCTTTATGATTAACGCTCTTTTTTAACAAAATTGATTATTTTAATAAAACGCTAATTTTTATCCAAACACCCCCTAATTCAATTTAATTACTCTTTCATTCTTTATTTTTGGATCAATTAAGGGTCTCTTTGTTAATTTTAAAATTAATTATGTTAACATGGGTCTCATTTTATTTTTAAATAATAAAAAATAAAATTTTTAAAAAATATATTTGTTAAATAATAAAAATATTCAAACTAAAAAAAATTAAATTGTGTACTTTTAAATAATAAAAAATTATTAAAATTAAAAATCATATTTTTAAATAATAATAAATATTAATTTTAAAAACTTGAAAATAAAAATTAAAAACTTAAAAATTAGAAAAAAAGTTTTATTTTTTTGTAAATAAAAAAATTAATAGAGAAAAAAAAAAGAAAAAAATTAAAAATTAAAAATAAATGCAAATCGAAGAAGAAGAATAAAAAGAAGAAGACTCGCCAGGTTCGACGATGACGGGCCCGAAAGCAGTGGCAAACCAAGTTTGCACATAGACTACACAAGATGGATTGCAACAAGGAGCTTGAGCTCACATATGTGAGTGATAAGGCGGCTTGATTATTGGGAGGCTTCGACACGACCAACAATGACTAAAACAGTGATGATCAAAGGCAAGGATAGACAACGGTGATACTTAGTTGCTGGTCAGGCTGAGATCGGTCCAGATGAGTCTTCTTCTTCATCTTCGATTTGTTTTTCAATTTTTAATTTGTTTCTCTTTTAGTTTTTTACTTACATAAAAATAAAACTTTTTTTCTTTCTAATTTTTATTTTTAAGTTTTTAAAATTAATATTTAAAAATATGATTTTTTAATTTTAATAATTTTTATTATTTAAAATATAAAATTTAAGTTTTTTTATTTTGGATATTTTTATTATTTAACAAATATATTTTTAAAAAATTTTAATTTTTTATTATTTAAAAATATAAAATGGGACTTATATGAATAAAGTTAATTTTTAAATTAATGGAGAGGGCCTTAATTAGCCTAAAAATAAAAAATGAGGAAATAATTAAAATGAGTTAAAATACATGTCCTGAGTTAAATTTTTATTAAAAATACTACCCCAAATTGAGTATTTTTTCAATTTAAATACTACATTTTATTAATTTTAAATATTATAAAGAAAATATATAATTCAAGTTTATTATATTTGTATCTATAAAAAAAAAAATATTAATAAAAATACATATACTATATGTATTGATCCGTATAAATTTTAATTGAAATTTATAATATAATAATGAAAAAAATTGATAAAATGACTTTATATAATTTAA
The DNA here is from genome assembly GCA_948193065.1 of Aleurites moluccanus. Lineage (NCBI taxonomy): Eukaryota > Viridiplantae > Streptophyta > Magnoliopsida > Malpighiales > Euphorbiaceae > Aleurites > Aleurites moluccanus. The sequence goes on along the minus strand of CANXYC010546416.1, from coordinate 16,824 downwards.
TCTTTTTAGGGAATTATTTGGCATACAGTGAAAAATTTAATAATTTTTTTTATATATATATTAAATTAATAATTAATTATTAAGTTATTGGATTCATAAGGATTCAAATCTTTATTTTTCTATTTTAATGTAATAATATTTAAAATAAAAATAATATATTATAAAGCATTTTTGGAATCTTTTAATATAATTAACCCAAGAAAAATAAAGAAGGGATTATAATTAGTAGAAGGGGTGGGTTTGATTATTCTCTTATTATTTTCTTGTGGGTGGACAGTGGATTGCATGTTCCCATAATTACATCTCTCCATCATCGGCAACTTTTTTATTTTATTATTTTTTATGATAATAACTATATTGCTTTTGTTTTTGTTTTTCTACTTTTATATATTAAGATAAAGGCATTTAGCTAAGAAACCTTAGTGCCACCCCCTAAACAAGTAATGGTAGGACATTTTGAGATCAGCAAAGCAATTGTTAACCACAAACATTAGGGGGTGTTTGGGAGAGTTTAAAATATCACGTTACAGTTAAACGTAATTTTAAATTAATTAAGTGTTTGTTAATTAATATTAAAATTCATTTTTAATAGAATTTTATTATAAAGCGTGATTTCAAATATAATTTTTTAAATTATTATGAGTAATTTATTTTAAAATTTATTATTTAAAATTCAATTTTATAAGATTTATTTTGCTAGTAAAAACACCCATTAATTTCTGATTCCTTTTTCTTATTATTTTATTTTTCTCCCAGATTTGCCATCTTAAGCATAATTACGATCCTTAGATATCTATAAGATAGATATTAATTTCCTTGTCATTTGTTTGTTTTGGGGCTTAAACAAAATAAATTACTTTTGTTTAAATAATAATAAGAATTGAGATATTAAACTCTTGTTTAAGTAATGAGATTAGATTTATTTGTAAGTCAGATCGAAAATTTCAATTTATAAAAATAATTATGAATATTGACACTAATTATGTAAAATAATATAACTATATTAATAAATTTTTAATATTGAATAAATTTAATAATTAACAAAAAATTGAAATATTTAATGAGCATTCAATAACAAATATTTCAATTTTACCTCAAATGGGTTTTAATCATGTTGATTCTTTTATGATTTTGATAATAAATTATAAACTTGTAAATATTCATTTTTTTATTTTAAATTTTAAATTTTATAATTATTTGATTATTATGATGATTTGATCCATTAATTATTATTTTTATGCATTATTTGATTTTATGATTACTAACTTTATTTGTCTTAAAGTACAAAAGTCATTTACTTATGTTTATATTAAATTACTCTTTGTACGATTATGTAACGACCATTATAAGAAAGTAATGACCTTTATGTATTTTTTATGAGATTGGCGACAAAAGCACAAAAATATTTTTAATGCCTGTTAAGTGTTGAAACGCCCATTACACTTCAGTAACAATCGTCGTTACAAGAAGGATGTTAAAATTGGGCAAAAGTTACATAAATAATTTTAACGCCCATTACTCAACAAAACACTGTTACAGAAAAATTATTGAAGGATTGAGAAGAAGATACAAAGAGAAAGAGTATTAAGAGTTATAGTTTTTAATGCCCCTTATGCTTTATATAGAATGATTGTTACAATGTGATAACGCCCATTACCGGTTATTGGGCTATCATATCAGACGGATCAGTTGAAATTTATAACCGCTGGAAGCTTTTTTCAAAACTTGATCAACATTAAATGAAACCCAAATGATCATAATTTATTACAAGACATTGAAAACTATAAATATATGATATTTTAAAGATAGAGTAGACTTTTGAAAGACTTTTGCAAGCCAATAGTTTACTATTCTATTGAATTTGCTCTCATCTTCCATTTCTTTGTAGTTTTGAATACTTTGAGCTCATAACTTATATCATTTGTGTTCATCCTAGCTTGTGTTAGTTGGAAAACTTTGTGCTCTCATTTGTAAACCTTTGAAAAGCATTTTAAAGTTTTGAAATTGACTTTGAACATCTTGTGAGTCTTTGAAAAGAAAGACTAGAGTAGTGGGAGCCAATTGTAAGGAAGGACAAAATCTCTTGGAGACTATTGTAAAGCGTTAGGTTGTGAACCCGTTATAGTGGAACCTCAAAATCGGGTTGATATTGAGAGAAGTGGACATAGGAGAGGGTTTTGTTCCAAACCACTATAAATTGGCTAAACTTTCTCTAACTCAATCTCTTTTTATTGCTTTGCTTAAATTTATATTGGTTATCATTGTAATTATGTTTAGTTGTGCTTAAAATCTCTATATTCCTATTCACCCCCTCTAAGAATATTGTCATAGTGGGATAATAATTGATATCAGAGCTTGTACTTTATTTTATTCAAAATCTCGCGATTTTTAGAGCTTACGATATATTTCTATGGTAGGAACTTTCACTTATACTTCCGTTTTTCATGAAGGATAATGCTCAACAAGACCACCACTATTTCGTGGAGTCAACTACAATCAATGAAAAGTTAGAATGATAGTTCATATATATTCCAAAGGATGTGGACTTTGGGAAGTAATAGAGAAATGACCCTATGTGCTTATGGTGGAGAACTCATCTACTCCAAATAATATTCAACATATATGGCTAAAGATAAAAGAAAAATAGTAAACAATTTTAAATCTATGGATATTTTATTTTTCTCTCTTGATGCCACAAAGTTCAACCATGTGTCGACATGTGATTCAACAAAGAAAATTTGGGATGTGCTCAAGTTACTCATGAAGGCACAAACCAAGTAAAAGACAAGAAAATCAACATACTTGTGTCTAGCTTTGAGAATTCCAATATAAAGAAAGAAGAAACAAATGTATAAAAGATTCACTACTATAGTGAATGATTTGAAGGGGCTTAACAAAGTTTTCACTCAAAAGGAAATCATTACAAAACTTTTGGGATCATTACTGGCAAAATTTGATGTCAAGGTTGATTCCATAGAAAAATCCAAGAATTTAAGCCCTTTAACTCTTGATGATTTAATTGGAAATCTTATGACATTTGAGTTAAAGTTTAATAGTAGAGAAGTTACAATAAAAAAGAAAGAAAAAAAGTCTTCTAAGAAAGAAAAAGGAATTACTTTGAAAGTAATTGTTAAGAATAATGATGATTCTTCTAGTGAAAAAGAGAAAGATGACGAAATTTCTCTTCTTACTAGAAAGTTTGGCAAATTCTTGTCAAGAGATAAATTCAAGAGGAAAAACTTCAAACATAAGAAGAAGATAGAAGACAAGAAAAATGAAATTATGTGCTTTGCATGCAAGAAACCTGAACACATGAAAACGGATTGTCCAAATGCCAAACACAAGAGAAGAAATGAGAAGAAAGAAAAAAGATAAAAAAAAGAGAGAAAAGCTTATGCCGCTTGGAGCGGAAGCAACACTTCAAGTGATGATGAATCCTCTGAAGAAGAAGAAAAGGAAAAAGTCAACCTATATCTCATGGTATTGGAAAATGAAGAGATAATGGATGAAGATGCACTTGAGGTAAGTTCTAAATCCTATACTCCTTTTGAATTAGAATGTACATTCAATGAATTGAAGGATATTTTTTTGGATGTTTAAAAAAATAAATTTAAAGAAAAACTTATGTAAATTGAAACTTGAGTTTGAAGAGAGTTTATCAAAAGAAAATTCAAATGTTGATGTTGCAAAAGAGTTACTCTCCACTCGAATTTCAAACTTAAAAAATGATTTTGCAAATCTATTACGTGAAAATGAAAAGATCAAGAGTGAACTTAAATGTTTAAATGAACTTCTTAGTAAATTCACTTAAGAAAGCAAACTCTTGAACATATCATTGTTCACAAAGAGTAGTTTTTGATAAAGCAGGTTTAGGATATCACACAAACTAAAGGGTAAAGAAAGTTAATTCTTTCTTTGAAAAGAATGTGGTGAATCCTAAAAGGACGATGAAATGCAATCATTGTAAATATTTTGGTCGTACATTACAAAGATGTCCTATTAAATACAAGAGACCCTACACCATTAAAAGAATGTGGATTCAAAAAGAATAAGTTCCAATTAATGAAAGTGTAAGAATTCAAAAATATGCTGACATGTATGGATTGAAAGGAACTTGGGTACCAAAGAAGGGATGAATTGTGTCACATCCCAAAAAATTAGAACATGATGGTCCTAGGGGAAGGGTAAATCTAAAGTTATCAGAAACCCGTAGAACCCTCAAGTATGTCTATCATCAGTCATTCAAACTTAAAACCATTTATTAACATTCAAATTCTTTTAATAATCAATAATCTTGTAGAAATTTTGATAGAGTCTCCTTTGTATTTTTATATAATTCCTAACATGAATAGTACCCAACTCAATATTTCAATAATTTTCCAAAGTTCTCAACCTGCATAGAAAATACTCCAAATATGTCACCATCCTTATAACCTATACTTCACAATATCAAAAGACACACATAACACTTCTATATTTTCTTTTATACCATGTCTCACTAGCTTATTCACATTTAACCCTATCATTACTGTTACCATTTTCATTACCAATTATCACATATATCTCATAGAGCATTAGGTCACTAATTAAATTTTCAGTGATATCTTATATGTCAGTTATCATATAATATGTACATAAACTTGTTAAATATCACACAAACATAAGATAAACATAAATGTCTATACCCCAAGTTGTACCCCATGTAGTTATAAGAGTTTATACATATGACTCCATAAACATTAATTATATTGAAATCCTCAGTGTCCCAAGTGCAGAGGAGAAAGTGACTTAGTGTCACGACCCGTTTCCGGATCGCGACGGTCTTAGGGTGCGGGAGATGCCGAGGCTACCGGCACTCGTAGAACCCATCAATCACTACAGTGCAATCACTCACAATATTGCAGCGGAAACACACATACCCATCATTAATTATATAACAGAATATAATATATAACCATTCACTCACATAAACACTGTTCATTCTATCACTCGGTCATTCATTCTGTAACTTTCTGTAATACTACAATCATATCATTAATAATCTCCAATATTCCCATACATACATGTTCATACTCTAACTATACCATACAAAACCTATGGAGCAGCTAGGATATGAACATACCAAATAATACAGTGTTCATAATATTACACCGACACAAGATCTGCAGAATCCACAGAGAGTTAAATGTGGTGAAAATCTACCTCCTACTCTGCACCTGAGAGGGCAAGCAGTGAGAGGATGAGTATATATGATACTCAGTGAATCTAATATGCATCGACAAATAACAAATAATGGAATATCAATAAGCAGTAAGCAGATGACATAAATGAATCAAACTACCCAGAATGTCTGTAATACAGAATCAAATACAGAATATGACTGTAAGTAAACAATCATATCAATGGAATCAATATCACATGAATGAGATGGAAATGACAGATATAGAGCCATGAAATGCTTAGAAATGTGCCAAGCACAAATCACTGTATATATATATATATATAAATATAAGAATGTATTGGTCTTATGACTAGGACATCTCTTCCTAGTACAGGGTATCAATCAATACAATGTGCACAAGGCCGACAGTATGAACTCACTACCCTGTCGGAATGGCAGGTCTGTCAAATCACCTCGGAATCAATAGAAGCAATAAGCACATCAATAGATACCATTTCAAACTAATGGCATCGGCATGTATCAATAACTCATTAGAATTCAATTTAATGAGCATAAAGTCAATAAGACATCAATAATAATCGACTAAACGATGACCAAAGGTCTAGTGAACAAAAATGGGAACAAACATAAAATGGTCATTTGCAGCCAAAAAGTTGACGCAATTGGCATGTCATTGTCGCTGGCGACGGTGGCATTCAAATGGTTGGCCTACGAATTTTTCGGCATAGTTTTGGTGCAATATTGACATTGCCCCAATTTTCAACAAACATATACATGGACAACAATTTATAGGTAACAACCACAACTCAATAATCTTCATCAAGCATATCAATTTGGCATGGAAAACAAGTCCAAAACCAAAACACAAAAGTAGGCATTTTGTCACAAATAGGTTCGGCCACTAGGCCATTTTCACAATTGGATTCCAAATGGCAATGTAACAATTTAGGCATGAAAAATGATGCATAAAAGACTCACCTATCACTCCAAATCACCTAGCAAACTCGCTTTGCCACCCAATTCCTCAATTCCACGATATAGGCCAAAATCGACGATTTTCTTCAATCAAATTTTGTACAAAAATATGAACATCAATTAATCACCAATAAATGTCCAATTGACTTATTCTATACTCAATTTACACATCCTAACTCATTTAAACAAAATCCAAACTTACAACTTCACTTTAGGGTTTGAAAATTGGGGAAAATTATTTAATGCATCAATTGATGCAATTAAACCATTTACCCAATCCTAACAACACCTAATTAACCTAATTAAACCATAAAAACCAACAAATAAACAACTTACCAAAAATTTCTCATTTGGCCGAAATCACCTTTGATGGAGTTCTTCAATTTCCTTGAATTTTTATGGTTGAATTTGATGGATAATGGTTTATATGGTGTTTTTATTTCATGATTCCATCACTTTCTTTTCACAAAATCAAAGAAAATTTGAATTGGAAAAGGAAGAAAATGGCCACGCATGGAAGAACAAAAATAGGCAAAAAATTTTCTAAGTCTTGCTTATATAGTAAGACAAAAATGGCAAATTTCTCTTTTGGTCCTCCAACTTTTCATAATTTGCTTTTAGTCCTTTTTCGCTCTGTCATCCATTTCGATAATTCTGTCGGGAATTGGAATTCAAAGTGAATATTCAAACATCTTATTTTTATTAATACTATTTAATAAAAATAGTTTCAGAGCCGTTCTGAAACTCAGATTGTAGAATTTCTACTATTCTCCGAAAATTCCCTTTATTTATGCTTTTGCCATTACTTACTTTATCAGTGTTCTTAAACATTTTTTTCATCTTTCTTTTTTACTGTATTTCCACATGCATATACATTATCATTTACGCTCAATCCAAATTCAAAAATTCATCCATCGACCGTACTACTATTTTTACGGCAGCGATATCGGTACCGACGATTTCCAAAAAATTTTCTCGTTTTCGCTCTAACTGAGTTTTTAAAATTATCATTAACCATTTCGATAATTTTAATCCATATACTGAGAACTTATTTCACAAAAACATGTTATGCATATATATAGGGTATTACACTTGGGAACAACTTTTATTTCCTCTTTCCTGAAAAATAATAAATAACCACATAATGAGTATAAACATACTCAATAAGTCATAAATATATTATTATACACAAGATTACGTAATCAATCAATTAAACAAATAATATTAATTTGGGTCACATATGTTAATGGCTTAGTAGTCCAAATAAACATGAACATAAAAGATATAGGGCCTCATGAAATAACTCATAAAATAACTCGTTAAATAACTCGTGAAATACATAAGGACGATAATATCTTATGGCTAGGATATTAGCCCCTTCCTAACAAGGGGTCCTAATAAAAAGTATTCATTGTGCATAATGCCGATAGTACTTACCCACTACCCCATTGGTCGAGTAGTTCTGTTATGTCACGTCATCAGATATTTAGTAAGTTAGGGTACAATACTTATGATCACATAATATGGTTTTCATGTAAGGAATATCAAATAACAACCATTAGTTAACAAAGAAAAAGGTTTCAATACGAATGATGAAAATAAGCAAATGGATTTAAGAATTCAAGGAATGATTACGATATGCATAATAACATATTTATGACTCACCTTAGCCTTTAAACTCCACATTTTCAAATTCTATCTCTTTAATCCAATGATATAACACTTATGGTCTCCTATTCATCTTCATTAATCTTTGATATCACATATTCAATAATCTCAATTTAGATACCAAATAACATGAAATTACATTAATTATGCTTATATTTAAAAAATTCCTAAAATCTTCCGTTTATAGGGTTTACTTATATGGAAAATCCTTACTGGCAATCTGTGTTCTTTTAACCATATCTCTCTTTACACTTATCCAATTGCTTCAATTATTTTTTTTAATTCAACTAGACATATGAGATTACTATCTATTCAAATTTCAAGTCAATCTGATTACTACGTCATTCTCAATAATTCGTCAAATTTATACTTACTGTCTTGCAGTTCATATCTGACAAACTTCATTTCTATGCATATAACTCAGTCTGTGTTCATAAAAATGCAAAAAATAAATAAATAAATAAATAAATAAAAATTAATTCACTTATTTAACATATAAATAAACATTTTTCTTGTTTAACAATGTTCTAAATTCAGACCCTAAGATTCTCATATCAATAGAACACAGTAACCTTTTTTTTTTGTTTTTTATTTGCCAATCTGGATAGGTAACACTTATAGCCTAATATCTCTCAAAATACAAGTCCAATGATAAAACTCTTTTACAAGCCTGTATATAAGATATAAATTAACACTTTTTATGTTGAACACTTTGCTTAATTCAGTCTCTAACGTTCTCCAAAATAAAAACACAGTAGCCATTTTTAGAAACCTACATCCTAGCCAGTTACAATGTTCACTTAATATTTCCTTATTCACTTTGAATTTCATAAACTCCTTTTACAAGAATCTAAATAACATAAATATCTACAACTTTCATGTTTTTATTTTCCTAAATTCATTCATTAAATCTATAGAATTCTAACTACAATTTTCTGTTTCAAAACAGATTCCAGGATTCCTTTAAACCCTAGTTCAACTTTAACTTCTTTAGCTCAATTAATTCAATTCATTACCCAATCAAGCTATAACTCTTATAAATTAAATCAAAGAATTAAGTTTAGAAACTTTACCTTATATTTAGATGATTCTTTCCTCTCTTTTTCCCTCTAACATAGCTTGATAATAATTTTCATCAACCTTTCCTTCATCCATCTTCTTTCTTCCATCTAATTTTTCCTATCTTGTTTTTGGTTTCTATGAAAAAGAGTTGAAGAAATTTTTTTGGATGCCTTGAAAGAGTATTTTCCCCCCTCCAATGAACAAGCCTATCTCTTCCTTTTATATACTCCAAAGCTCATAAGAAGAATTGGAGAAAAATGTAGAAAATTCTAGAATTTTTGGCCATTTTGTCAAATTTCTATAAATTAGTGAAAAAATCTCCACTGAAAAATCTATCCTCCCTTATCACTATGGCTAGGGGCAAAATATATGAATTCTCTAGGAAATTTGGTATAAATAGATATTTTCTTGGTAGGTCCCACAACTTTAGTTAATTATACTTTGACCCAAAATTTTTCTTATTTATATTTGTGACCACAATTCTTTTTAATTCTTTTCAATTAAGTCCTTAAATTCTTTCCATTAATTCCTATGAAACCTTACATTTCCTATTATATCTCAATTCAATTTAATTAATCAATCTCAATAGCTGTATAATTTTTATTCTGGACCCATTCCGATAAAAATTCAAAAATCACAACTTTAACTTTCCTTAACTTCACTTCATCTCCAATCACCTTTAATACAATATTCACCTCAATTTATTTTTTCTTAATAATTTAGTATCCTAATTTAAGGTATCCTCAATCAATTTTAACAAATAACCTCTTAAAAATATTATAAAAATCGACTATTGATAATACTACTTATTTTCACTCTTAAAATTTTTCGGTAAAAATTCTTGTTGAATATTATTTTCTTATACTTTCTTAAACTATTGTGACCTATTTATTCTTCAATTAACTTAATATTTACTGTTATGGTTCATTTGAATCCCTACAGTCTTCAAGGATATTACACTCTACCCCCCTTCAATAAAATTCATCCTCGAATTTTCTTATCCACTATTTTATGTATTGGTATACGTTCCTCAAATTGTCTCCAAATAATTTGTCATTCAATTCTCCATATCACTTATCAACCTCTTTATACTAATACTCTATTTCCATAATTTCCATATCACTTGTTACCATTACATGATTCATGAATTTTCTAAAATTTAATTCTTAAGCTCCTACTACACTATATTTCCATAGCTTCAATCTCTTATTTATATCATCACACTAATCCTTTATCTCTTTAAATCATCATAACATTATCAGGATCCTATTTCACTTATTAACTTATGTCTAATTAACCATTAACTTATTTACTACAATCATATTTTCTAGGGTCTTAATAAACTATACTTCAATACTCTAAACCTCAACTACCATTATGGAAACCCTTGTTGTTCATTAGTTTCTCATTATACTTAATTACTATAAATTTAAATTTGTAACAACCTCTCCATCATATTCTTAAATCCTCACTATACCTTAATGACTTCAAATTTTCGTTATTCGTGATCATTCATCATTTATATCTTTCAACTTAAGCTATACTATAATAGACTGTGATTGCCTATTTTTAATATTTCTAATCACCTCACTTACTCATCATTCTTATCACACATTATCTATTGCCCAATCAATTACAATTACAATATTCTTTTTTACACTATTACTCGTAACACTTATTAAAACTAAATTTACTTTTGATATCATTTCTAATGGTTTTCATAATTCACTATCATTTATAAATTATAACTAAAACTTTATTCCTCAATATCATACATTTCATATTACTTATCACTTATTATTCAATTATCATCTATAATCACATAGTTAATATTTCACTAAACTTTATCACCTATTACCAATCTTCATTAAGCACGTCTTTCTATATATATATATATATTAACTAAATGATGAAGATTATAATGGACAACGGTGATATCAATATTAACAGATGACTTCAAATGATGAGACAAAAATCCTATGGTCCATGGTACACTTAATATCTTAGTAACACCTATGACATATACCTATTCTAAACCTTAGTTCTGATACCACCTTTGTCACATCCCAAAAATTTGGAACATGACGGTCCTAGGGCATGAGTAAACCTAAAGTCACCAGAAACCTGTAGAACCCTCAAGCATGTCTATCATCAATCATTCAACCTTAAAACCATTCATTAACATTCAAATTCTTTTAATAATTAATAATCTTGCAGAAATTTTGATAGAGTCTCCTTTATATTTTTATAGTAATTCCTAATATGAATAGTACCCAACTCAACATTTCAATAATTTTCCAAAGTTCTTAACCTGCATAGAAAATACTCTCAATATGTCACCATCCTTATAATCTCAACTTCACAATATCAAAAGACACACATAACACTTCTATATTTTCTTTTATGCCATGTCTCACTAGCTTATTCACATTTAACCTTATCATTACTGTTACCATTTTCTTTACCAATTATCACATATATCTCAAAGTGCATTAGGTTACTAATTAAATTTTCAGTAATATCTCATATGCCAATTATCATATAATATGTACATAAACTTGTTAAATATTACACAAACATAAGATAAACATAACTATCTATACCCCAAGTTGTACCCCATGGAGCTCTAAGAGTTTATACATATGATTCCATAAACACTAATTACATTGGAGTCCTTAGTGTCCGAAGTGCGGAGGAGAAAGTGACTTGGGAACAACTTTTATTTCCTCTTTCCTGAAAAATAATAAATAACCACATAATGAGTATAAACATACTCAGTGAGTCATAAACATATTATTATACACAAGGTTACGTAATCAATCAACGAAACAAATAATATTAATTTGGGTCACATATGTCAATGGCTCAGTAGTCTAAATAATCATGAACATAACATATACAGGGCCTCATGAAATAAATCATAAAATAACTCGTGAAATAACTCGTGAAATATATAAGGTTGATCAGACCTTATAACTAGGACATTAGCCCCTTCCTAGCAAGGGATCCCAGTAAAAAGTATTCATCGTTGATGGTACTTACTCATATCCCATCGGTCGGGTAGTTCTGTTATGTCATATCATCAAATATTTAGCAAGTTAGGATACAATACTTATGATCACATAGTATGGTTTTCATATAGGGAATATCAAATAACAGTCATTAGTCAACAAAGAAAAAGATTTCGATACGAATGATGACAATAAGTAAATGGATTTAAGAATTCAAAGAATGGTTACAATATGCATAATAACATATTTATGACTCACCTTAGTCTTTAAACTCAACATTTTCAAATTCTATCTCTTTAATCCAATGATATAACACTTATGGTCTCATTTTCATCTTCATTAATCCTTTGATGCTACACATTCAATTAATCTCAATTTAGATATCAATTAATATGAAATTACATTAATTATACTTATATTTAAGAAATTCCTAAAATCCTTCGTTTCTAGGGTTTACTTATATTGAAAATCCTTACTAGCAGTATGTGTTCTTTTAACCATATCTCTCTCTCTATACTTATCTAATTGATTCAATTATTTTTTATAATTAAACTAGACATATGAGAATACTACCTATTCAAAATCTGATTACTACATCAATCTCAATAATTTGTTAAATTTATATCTACTGTCCTGCGGTTCATATCCAGGCAAACTTAATTTCTATGCCTATAACTAATTTCGTGTTCATCAAAATGTAAAAAAAAATTTCATTCATTTAGTTAACATATAAATGAACATTTTTCATGTTTAACAATGTTCCTAATTCAGACTCTAAGGTTCTCATATTAATATAATACAGTAATCCTTTCCTATTTATCTGTCAATCTGGATAGGAAACAATTATAGTCTAATATCTCTCAAAATACAAGTCCAATGATAAAAATCTTTTACAGACCTTTATATAAGACATATATTAACACTTTTCATGTTGAACACTTTGCTTAATTCTATCTCTAACATTCTCCATAATAAAAACATAGTAGCCATTTTTAGAAATCCTACATCCGAGCCAGTTACATTCTTTACTTAATATCTCCTTATTCACTTTGAATTTCATAAATTCATTCTACAAGAATCTAAATAACATAAATACCTACAACTTTTCTATTTTTCACTTTCACAAATTCATTCATTAAGTCTATGGAATTTTAGCTATAAATTTATGTTTCAAAATAGATTTCAGGATTCCTCTAAACCCTAGTTCTTCTTTAACTTCTTTAGCTCAATTAATTCAATTCATGACCCAATCAAGCTATAACTCTTACAAATTAAATCAAAGAATTAAGTTTAGGAACTTTACCTTATATTTTGATAATCATTTCCTTCTTTTTTTCCTCTAACATAGTTTGACAATAATTTCCATCAACCTTTCTTTCATCCATCTTCTTTCTTCCATCTAATTTTTCTTATCTTGTTTTTGGTTTCTATGAAAAAGAGTTGAAGAAAATTCTTTGAAATCCTTACAAGAGTGTTTTCTCCCCTAATGAACAAACCTATCTCTTCCTTTTATATACACCAAAGCTCATAAGAAGAATTTAAGAAAAATGTAGAGAATTCTAGAATTTTGGTCATTTGTCAAATTTCTATAAATTAGTGGAAAAATCTCCACTGAAAAATATATCCTCCCTTATCACCATGGACAACCAACCTTGGGGCAAAATATATGAATTATCTAAAAAATTTGGTGTAAATAGATATTTTCTTGATGGGTCTCACAACTTTAGTTAATTATACTTTGACCCAAAATTTTTCTTATTTATATTTGTGACCATAATTTTTTTTTATTTTTTTAATTGAGTCCTTAAATTCTTCCCATTAATTCCTATGAAACCTTATATTTCCTATTATACCTCAATTCAATTCAATTAATCAATCTCAATAGCTATAGAATTTTTATTCCTGACCCATTCTGATAAAAACTTCAAAAATCATAACTTTAACTTTTCTTAACTTCACTTCATCTCCAATCACCTTTAATACTATATTCTCCTCAATTTATTTTTCCTTAATAATTTAGGATTCTAATTTAAGGTATTCTCAATCAATTTTAATAAATAAAATCTTAAAAATATTATAAAAATCGACTACAGATAATACTGCCTATTTTCACTCTTAAAATTTTTCGGTAAAAATTCTCATTGAATATTATTTTCTTATACTTCTTTAAACCATTCTAACCTATTTATTCTTCGATTAAATTAATATTTACTACTATGGTCCACTTGGGTCCCTACAAAAGAAGAAAAAGAATAAATTTATCAGGGATAGTGGCTGTTCAAAGTACATGACTGGTAATAAATCAAAATTTATAGAGCCTAAAGCCAAAAGTGAAATATGAGCTTTGGTGATAACTCCAAAGGTTTAATTGGAATAGGCTCTATTGGCAATAGTGATGTATCTATTTCTAAAGTTCTATTATTTGACAAACTTAAACATAATTTGCTTAGCATTAATTAATTGTGTGATGTTGGTTATAGTCATTTTTTAATCATTTGCATATGAAGTAATAGACATCAAAACCAACAAGATTGCTTTCATAGGCCATTGCCAAGGAAATATTTATGTTATGGACCTAAAAATGCATCAAATGAAAATCTTTATTTATTTGCATTTAGAGATGATGATCCATCTTTATGGTACAGAAAGTTTGGTCATACTAGCATGGATGTTATCTCAAAACTTTTAAAAATATATTCAGTAAAAGGTCTGCCTAAGTTTTCAAAAATGAAAATATTTGTGATGTATGTGTCAAAGACAAATACTTTAGAAATTCTTTTAAATCCAAAAATATCATTTCAACTTCTAGACCACTTTAACTTTTCCATATTGATTTATTTATCCCAACTAGAACTGTAAGCTTTGATAAAAAAAAATTATTGTCTTGTTGTAGTTGATGACTATTCAAGATTTATGTGGGTGTTATTTCTTACACATAAATATGAAACTTTTGATTCATTCACTCCACTCATAAAATCTTTACAAAATAAAAATGGATATGTTATTTCAAGTATTAGAAGTGATTATAGAAAAAAATTTGAAAATTCATATTTTGAAATATATTTCAAAGAGCATATTTAACACCTAGAACTCCTTAACAAAATGGCATTGTTGAAAAGAAAAATAGGTTGCTTATTGAAATGATAAGAAATATACTTTGTGAAAATAATTTGCCTAAATATTTTTGGACCGAAGCAATCAATACATCTTGCTACATTCTAAATAGAGAAATGATTAGGCCTATCCTAAAAAAGATTCTATATGAGCTATGAAAAGGAAGAAAGCCTAACATTGCATATTTTCATCCATTTGGTTGTAAATGCTATGTTTTAAACAATGATAAGGATAATCTTGGTAAGTTTGATGCAAAATCCGATGAGGCTATTTTCATTGGTTACTCTTGAAATGCCAAAGCTTATAGAGTCTTCAACACAAGAACTCTCTTAGTTGAATAATCCATTCATATTATTTTTGATGATATTTCTTCTAAGATTATTGATAGGGATGATCATGACAAAGCTATTGAAGATATGATGGGTGATATTTCCTTGAAAGTACAAGAATAAAATGTCATGGACTTTGGCAAATAAGATAAAGAAGCTGAATAATCTACATTACCTTTTTATGAACATCAATAACCAAATCATCTAAGAGTAAGGAATAAGGTTAAGAACACTATGATCATTAGTGATCCTAACTTAGGAGTGAGAACAAGATCAAAAGTCCACAACATGTGTGAATATATTGCTTTCCTTTCACAAGTTGAGCCAAAGAACATGAAAGATGCTCTTGACGATGATCTTTGGATCATGGCTATGCAAGAAGAGCTCAACTAATTTGAAGAAGTCAAGTGTGAACATTGGTTCCAAGACCAAAAGACCATCCAACAATCGGTACAAAATGGGTATTTTGGAACAAGTTGGATGAATCCAGAATTGTGGTAAAAAACAAAATAAGACTAGTTGCTCAAGGGTATTATCAAGAAGAAGGTATTGATTATAATGAAACTTATGCTCTTATAGCTAGACTAGAAACAATTAGAATGTTACTTTCTTATACATGCTTTAAAAATATCAAACTTTATCTGTCACATCCCAATTTTGGAACATGACGATCCTAGGATGTAGGAACAGCATAAGGCTACCTACACCCGTAGAACTCTTCTATAACTTGTAAACATCACCTGCTGTAACATATTTATATCCATATAATCAGTCTATCTGTCATCATCTGTGATCATATCTGATCTCAACACATCTCATATATATATAATATCAGTAACTAATAATATTACAGACCATACTAAGTATAGTCATCCCCATAATTTACATATCCATGGAGCATCTAAAATATATACAAGGAATATATACAAGTTCAATATTTACATTATTATAACAAAGCTGGATCCACTGAGGAAGAAATCTTGGACCAGCTATATTCCTAACCTGAAAAGATAAACCACTAAAAGGGTGAGTATTCTCGTACTCAGTGAGTCAATATATATATTATCATACATTTAGCTAGGTAAGAAACAACAAATGAATAGTATTAATAATTGACTTATGGATAGCACATTAAAGGACCAAATCAAGGGAAATAGTTTATAATTATCAAATATAGATGTATAGGCACTGAAAAAAATAATAACATGTATATATAATAGATACTATGTCACGGCCTAATTTTAGACCATGACAATCCTAGGGTACGGGTAATGCCTAAGCCACCGGTATCTCGACGAACCCATGCTTTTACTTTTACATTCATTACTTAACCTGTGATACATTTTAGGTGATAATTTTTTTTTAAAACATCATAATAATCATGCAGAAAAACTAACAGAGTTTCCTTTGTAACTCTGACTTAAGCTATCCGCAAAACATATAAATTTGCACTCCCAATATAACATACATCCCCTTTTATCCT